>OY757190.1:48327496-48616966 GCA_963583895.1 Melanophora roralis | reverse complement strand
GTACGATGGATGAGTTTGCAGGTTTGAAAAAATGGACAATGGAATGGTTTTTTATACTGAAATCGAAAGTTTCGGGTTTTGAAAGACCATTTACAGCAGTATTACTTGTTGACGTGGCTGTTTAAGTGAAAATGAGCCTCGTCGCTCCAAAAACTGGAATTTACATTGAGAAAACGCTACAACTTCGTTTCACAAAAAATTTAGCGTAAATCAAAGTCCCTTTCTTGCAGTTCTTGAACGATTTAAATTTTAAAAAAAATTTAACTTCGGACCTTTTTTAAAAATTTCATGAATAATTGCTGTCGGAAGTCCTAGTTAGGCTGCTCTTTTCCGTATTGAAAGTTGCGGATTTTCACGTAAACTTCTTTCAACTAGTTCAATGTTTTCGGGAGTCCTTGAAGATTGACTGGGATCTGGCCGTGGGACATTAATAGCCGAAGCAGTTACGCGGACTAAATTTTGTTAATAATAATGTTATTTGTTTTACTGTAAATACTTTGTATAATAACTTTTTGTAGTAAACAATATTTTAAATGTATAAATAATTTTTGTATTTGAAAAAATTAAAAAAACTTCAATTCATTAAAACATTAATATTCAACCTAAAAACATCTTTTTTAACTGGTTATGGGCCCAGGACACTTGCTAAGGATATAAGGATATAAAATAATAAAATTGTCTTATTTGCTAAAGGTTTTCAAGACGCTTAGTAGGATTTTGTGCATATATCAAGACGCCTAGAAGGATTTCAGAAGAATTTATTCAAGCATGGAGGAATTTAAAATTGAAAAATTACGTGGAGCTGTGAATTGGTGTTCATGGAAATTCCAGATGCGTATTATTTTAAAATCTATGGACCTTTACAAAATTGTAGATGGATCCTTCAAGAGGCCTATTATGCAAGATGCCAACGGGGATGCTGATAATGTAATATTGCTTCAAAATCTTCAGACTGGGGAGAAAGCCGATATCAAGGGTCAAAGAATAATTATAACATCTATTGATAATGTTATTTTAAAATATTTAATGTGTTGCAAAGATGCTTTTGAGATGTGGCAAAAGTTGCATAGTATACATGAAATGCAAACAAACGTAAGTATTTATTTATTGCAACAACAATTTTATGAATTTAAAAAAAATTCTGAAGACTCGATTGAATTGCACATTGCTTAAATAGAAGAACTTGCAGAAAGATTGAAAAATTTAGGTGAACCATTGACGGAAAATATGCTTATAACAAAAATTTTAATGACACTACCAACAGCATATAATCATTTTGTTACTGCTTGGGAATCTACTGAAGAAAACAAGAAAAATATTTCCAATTTAACTAATCGTCTTGTATTAGAACAATCACGATTAAGTCGAGATATGGAAATAGCTGAGGCTTTTACCACAAGTAGACAAAAAGAACGTAAGGATAACAAAAAGCCTGGAAAATGTTTCAAATGCAATAAAGAAGGCCATTGGAAGAGAGATTGTCCATTATGGAAGCAAAAGAAACACGTAAGGGTGTATGAATCGAAATCCAATGCTTTTATGAGTGGAAGAGAAAATTTGTTCAAAGTTAATGAAACTTGGGTGGTGGATTCTGGAGCCTCTGAACATATGACCTTTCATAGAGAATGGTTTTCTAATTTTATAAAGTTCGAACAGCCGTCCAAAATAAAAATTGGAAATGGAAATACTTTAAATGCAATAGGTGAAGGAAATATTGATGTTTTAATTAAAGGTAATGACGGATGGAAACAAAAATATTTAGAAAATGTTCTGTTTGTACCAGATATGAAAGTAAACTTATTTTCGACGACAGCAGCTATGGATAAAGGGTACTTAATGAAATCAGATAAAAATATATGCACTTTTAGTCGAGATAATGAAGTTGAAGCTATTGGTTATAGAAATGGCAATCTGTTTGAGTTAAAAATTAAAGTTTTGACTAAAAAACAGTATAATTATAATGTAAAGAACATCGAAGGTACTAAACTATGGCATCAGAGATTCGTTCATCAAAATTTAAAACATGTTACGGATGTACTAAAATCAAGAAATATTATTATAAAGATGATGAAATAGAAATATGCGAAGGTTGTTGTTTTGGAAAGCAACATAAATTGCCTTATGTTTCAAGTGAAAATAAATCAAAAGCTCCGGGTGAAATAATTCACGCAGATGTTTGCGGATCAATGGAGGAACCTTCAGTTGGAAAATCAAAATATTTTTTATTGTTAAAAGATGATTTTTCAAAATACAAGTGGGTTTATTTTTTAAAAGAGAAGAGTGAAGTTTTCGAAAATGTCAAAAATTTTTTAAATACGATGAAGAATTCGAATACTAAAATTAATATTTTTAGATCTGATAATGGCAAAGAGTTTATAAACAATTCTATGGATAAATTACTTAAGAATTATGGGATACAGCATCAGAGATCTGTATATTACACTCCTGAACAGATTGGATCTGCAGAAAGAGAAATTCGAACAATTGTTGAATTAGCAAGATGTATTTTACAATCAAAACGTTTAAATAAGTTTTTATGGGCTGAAGCTGTACATCACGTTGTAAGTATATGTTTTAAACAGAACTGGTAATAGTTCAATTAAAAATAAATCAGCATTCGAGGTATGGTTTAATAAAACTTCTCAAATTGATAATTTAAAAGTTTTTGGTACTCAAGTTTTTGCACATATTCCAAAACAAACCCGAAAAAATTGGGATGCAAAGAGTAAAAAAGGTATTTTTGTCGGTTTTGATTTAAATGTGAAGGGATATCGTATATTTTTCAAAAATAGCAATAAAATCGAAATTTATAGAGATGTAATTTTTTGTGATGAACTTGAAATAAGTACTGACAATGAAGAAAATTATAATATGGATAATACTTGCTTCTTTAAGTTTTTTGGAGAAGATTCCAGTGCGTTTATTCTCGTGAATGATATTGAATTTTTTAGAAAAGATCCCATCATTTACAACACAAATAGTGCAATCTCTGAGAAAACTCATATTAATCAAGAAAATTTATCAGCGATGCCAAAACCAGTAAGTTTAGATAGAAGGATCCAATACTAGACCCTATCATATGCCTAAGAAATATTTAAAGCAGCAACTTTACTTTCGGCAAAATGATGAACGGGGGACACAAGTTGTTTGTAAGTGACCCGTAGAACGATCTGTACAAAAATTTTTCTAGTGGTCGTCAAATAGACAGTTAGGCTTCAAAAAGTTAACAAGGTAATAACTAATAGTGCTCTTCTTCTAAACAGATAGGTATTGGGTGGTAGTTTTTGAAGTTTTTCGTTTTTCCTTTTTTTTGGGATCAGCGTAATATAAGCTACGGAGAACACCCCGGCATGATATACTTTGCTAGAAAGATAAGCTAATGTACGCGTATTATTTAAATATCTGTGCTGGTAAATCCTTTGGTTAAGAAGAGTTTCTAATAGTAGACTTAAAAAAACTTATTTAACAGCATGAGCTCGAAAGAATATGGCAGATGTAGTACCAGACTTAGCTTAAATTATACTGATTGGCCCAGAATAACTTCCACAGTAAAATTGAGTAAAACATGTAAGCAATGTTCCAGGTATCCCCGATTCTAATGAGCTTGGCTTCCATACCAAAAAAATGGGTATAAAAATAATAATTCAGTTATATTTATAACCATGAAAAAACTGAAAATAAAAGAAATTTTTACCCTCTCATAATAGATTTATTTATTTAAAATAACATGTCAAGAATTTATGGGAGAGAAAGCAAATAAATTTTATGTTTTTAAAATTTTTAAACCATAACAACAATAATCATAAAATAAACAAAAAAATAAAACTTTAAGTCAAATGTACAACAATACCTGAATAAATGAAGCTTATTTGATACATTTGTCGCGTCCGTCTTTATTGCCCTTTCGGTTTTCTGTTTTTATGGTTTAGTTGTATGCTAAGATTCATTTAAAGGCTTGGCTTTTTAGCAGTTTAGGCCAAAAAGTCTTTCATTAAATACACTTGACATTATCAAAACAAAAAATATAAGCGATATGCATACAAAGAGAATTAAAAAAATTGGTCCATTGAAAAAAAAAACAATTAAGAAAATTTCAAACACCCACACAGATTGGTAATAACACTATGCAACAAATTTAAGCCTTTGTCGTGACGCTTGATTACCACTTTATATTTTTTTAATTGTTATGGTCCCCTAATAACCAAGCCCGCCAAAATTCAAGATTCTATGGATCAGTTTTTTTTGAAATTTTTTGTCTTAAACTTCAGATTTTGAAGAGGCTGCCATAATTTATTATTTGTGTCATAGTAAGGAAAGGCCTTATCCGATTAAAATAACTATGAAAAGATTTACAACCTAATTATCTTAATTTAGACAAACATTTTTTTTAAATTCCCAATAGTTTCAGAATTATTCGTTCCGCAATGATAAAAATTTGAAGTTTTTTTAGCAAAAGTTAGGAATTTTAATATTTAGAAAATTAGTTAAAAATGAAAATTGCTTAAACTTTTTAATTTTATTCCTGCATGAAAAGCGATGGATAAATGTTGATTTATTTACAAAAAGTGGATCTACCTGATTTTATCAAAAAATGATTTTTCTTAGGACTACCTCGCCAATTTTGTTATAATTTAGAATCAAATATTTAATTTCTCTTACAATAAGTACTTAAAAGTTTAAAGTAAACCCGTTTTTACTTCAAAGTCATAAAACTGAGTTTATGTACTCAGGGATTTTTTAAACGGGCATCTTGAAAAACATTCTTTGTTTTTGCCATAACCGAAAAATTTTTATTTTTTGAATACATAAAAAAAAATCGAAAAAACAAAAATTTATTTTAACAGATCCATATAACAGCGTTAATAAGTTTCAAATACTTAATACTTTGTTTGAAGGAAGAAAGATACCCTTTATTATATGACTGTTTTTGGGTTATTCTTTAATTTAGATAAAATTTTAAGAATGAATGTAGAAGTGTATCTTAATTTTACAAGCTGGCAACCACGTAGACCGGAATAATGGCAAAATGTTAAGGTTCTACCAATTTGAAACTTTAAACCCTTTTTGGTGTAAAAGATGTTGAAGATAGTTTTTAGAACAGTGACTTTTAAGATATTTAGAATCCAGGAATTTAATTTAATTAAAAAATATTTCATAATATTAAAACAAGTTCACCTAAAACGGTTCTAAACGGGGAAAGTTTAATCTCTTATTATCAGCTAAAATCCTTCAATATACGTTTGAAGAAGTCATAAAATTCTGGAACAGAGAAAAGGATTATTCTTTTTTAATTTACTTTTATCTTAGAGCAGTTCAAAATGATCATATACTTAGCAATCTGAAAAATTTTTTTCATTTTGTTAAAAGCAACATTCTTAAAATTTTTAAAAAAATTTATTTTAGAAAAGAAGTAAAATTTTTAATTAAGAAACAAATTATTAAATATTAAAGCAAATACTTTGAACAATTAATTGAACTAAAAAAGTTGTGTGCGTTCGTTGGAATGTTTTATGAATTAAATTTAATAATCAAAATCCTTAAAGGTCACGATTTTTAAAAAAATTAGTAAAACCATGTTCTTTCAGTGTCAACCAATAATCAAACGTTCAACGTCTTTTCATCTTTAAATCCTATTGCATTTTTGTAACTAAAAAAATTTTGAGGAAAACGGCCACAGCCATTAAAAAAATCATTTTTAATTACAATTTCTCAGACCTTTAAATCTTGTATGTCTTAATCTTTTATACGGAAAAAGCTATTACATTCTTGATTTACATTGTTCAACATTTTAGGGCTTCAAAGTTGTCACCGTAGCTTAAAATTGAAAAAATGTTAGCTTGTTTACAAAGCAAAGAATAATACAGGGATCCTTATTTTAATACGTATTGAAATTAATAATCAAATAACCACTTAATAAATTATTATTATTATTGTTATTATTTTAATTTATTACAATTTAAATTACAATAAATAATCAAAAGGATACAAGTACTAGCATCTAAGGCTATCGGCTAACATCACTTGATAAATAAAGTTTCTGGTTCTTGGAATTACTGTTGTTGAATGAGTATGTAAGAAATTGTCTGCTTCTTTCTTTTTTTTTAAATTTTTCAAAAAACAACTTTTTGAATTGGAAAAAAATAAAGAATATTTTCCATGATTTCGGTTTGAATAGTTCAAAATCCGCTGAATATTTAAAAAGTTTTATGACTCAGAAATTAAACAAATTTTATTGAAACTTTTTGAATATTTTTTTTAGCAAAATTTGACTATTTCAAATTATATAAAATCAATAGAGCAGTCCTTAAGAAACTCAATTTTCGTAAAAGTCAGAAAAATTTACTTTATTGTTAATAAAACCTGCATAATTTCATTGACTTTTACACAGGAGAATTTTCATAATTTAAGACATGTGCAGTTTTATAATCAAAGTATGAAAATAGAAAATTTTTGCAAGTTTTCCATTAATTTTCAAGAAATTTAATTTCCTTAATTTATGTCCAAAACCTTTAAGTGTTTTTTTAACAGCCCAAATAATTCGGAAACCGTTGAAAATTTAAAAAAAAATATCTTTCAAGATGATTTTATTGGTGTTTAAAAATAAATCGGATAAAATATTTTCTAGTATTGGTAGAAAAAACTAGATTTTTTCAAGTTTCCTTTTATATCAACGGAAAAATATTAATTTCTTTGAATAAAAGGGAATGGAATAATGAATCTAAGCCAGATTAGAAAATCAAAAATTTGTATTTAAAACAATAAGTTTTACAACAAATAAAAAAAAAACATATTTTTAATCTACATATGTTACAATCGAAGGAACAGCCTCTTCAAAAATCTAACATAAAACAAGTAAGAGCGCTATATTCGGCTGTGCCGAATCTTATATACCCTTCACATTGGTCTTTAAATATACACAGCCGAGTTATTTTGTACTGCAAATAATATAATAAGAATACCTTGCGCAAGTTTGAAAGTCCATAGAAAACTATACAAACTAACGTTCGTATGAATAATAGAAATATATGAAGAAGGTTTGAGGTCGAGAGTTTTAAAAGTTTTCGACATTATTCATATTTAAAGGTTAATAAAACTTGTTTAATGTTATGGGATGTTCTAGTCCCCCTGCTTCTTTCCAACTTTTTCGCCAAAATGTATGAATTATTTGATTATTACTTTTTGTAGAATATTCGAAGTCGGTAGCTGTAATAGTTTTCCAGAAGTAGCGTATCGAAAATTTTATAAAAATTGTTGATTTGTATGGGAGCTACCCCTTTCATCCAAAAATTGATTTCTTTAGAGCGTAGCCCTTATTGTCTTATTACTTTCTGTAGAACACTTGGTTTCGATATCTGTTATAGTTTCGTATCGAAAATTCAATAAAAATTGTTAATTTGCCCCCACTCAAAAAATTTCTTCTTTAAAGCGTAGGCCTTGTTGTCCAATTAGTTTTTGTGAAGCATTTGAGGTCGATAGCTGTTATAGTTTCCGAGATATATTGTATCGAAAATTTTATACAAATCGTTAATTTATATGGGAGCTACCCCTTGTTTTGCCCCCACTCAAAAAATTTTTTCTTTAGAGCATCAAATGTGTGCAGTTCTAGAAAAAAATACCACTTTTCTGATCCTATCTACTACTCTAAGAGAGTCTGTGCCAAGTTTTGTGGCAAGAGTGACTATATTTACTGAGATATATAGGGATATATGGACGGATTTTGTTCTAAAAAAAATGGGTTGTTTTGGGTTTTCGCTTATTTCTCGGTCAAAAGTAAACCGATTTTGCTGATTTTAAATAGCGATTGTCTCCAGGATATTTCTAATAGTTTGACACCAATAACTGGTCTGTATCTTTTTATTTGACTCCGGAAACTTGATTTCAACAGACGGACAGACGGACAGACGGACAGACGGACAGACGGACAGATGGACAGACGGACAGACGGACAGACGGACAACGCTAAATCGGCTTCCCTATCTATAAGGATCCAGAATATATATACTTTATGGGGTCGCAAATGAATAATAAAGAAATTACAAACGGAATGACAAAGTGATATATACCCTATCACTATGTGAAGGGTATAATAAAGTGGCAGCGACTAAACAAATTCTACTGATTGCAATGACAAGGAAAATTTTATATGTCAAAATAACTCAAATGCATGTAATACAGGATGATAACAAATATTCCATAAAAGAAATTCAAAAAACATAGAACATCATTTCTCAAGAAATTTTCTAAAACGCATTAAATATACTGATAAAAATGTACAAAATACTTGACTTAAACTTTATTAAAAAAACATTTTCTATGGAATTTCTTTAATACCTAACACAAGCTTTATACAGGGTGTCTAGGGCAGATTTAGTAATAGGGTTAGGCTAGGTAGAAGAGGCAGCCGTTGAAGGAAAGGATACAGCTCACTTGGGTCCGCTTAATTCAATCCCTTTGTGTTACCTGGAGAGGCAAATAGAATAGGTTGAGACGGAAGGTAAGAAGAAATTTAGAGAAGGATAGATTAGAAAGAAAGAAAGAACAGAAGAGTTAAGTAGACTTACCAGGGTCTCTGGTGGGAATCGAACTCACAACTCCCTGACTGGTAGACTCGTGCATTTACCACTGACCTTCCGGGGCACCTTAAAGAGATTTAGTAATAGTTGACAAAAAATTTTATTAAGAGCAATGAACGATAGAATGTAAATACGGATTTTATTTTTTAAAGAGTATATCATTCAAATGCCTTCCGAAGAGTTGAACACACTTTTCAAAACGAAACCTTGTGTCCTGCGCCAAATGCTTCAGTAAACTTAGTTCAATTGAGCTGATTTTTTGACGAACATTTTTCCTTAAAGCCACAAGAAAATTAGAACTGTCATTATTAACCCACTCTTCGAGGTAGCCTCATAAAAAATCCATGGTACATAGATGGAGCGACCTCGGATGATGTTCCCAAAGGGACAGACCAGTTTTTGGGGGAAATTTTCCCGAAGCAAATTCATCGAAGCTCAGGCTGTCTGTGAAGAGTACGATGGATGAGTTTGCAGGTTTGAAAAAATGGACAATGGAATGGTTTTTTATACTGAAATCGAAAGTTTCGGGTTTTGAAAGACCATTTACAGCAGTATTACTTGTTGACGTGGCTGTTTAAGTGAAAATGAGCCTCGTCGCTCCAAAAACTGGAATTTACATTGAGAAAACGCTACAACTTCGTTTCACAAAAAATTTAGCGTAAATCAAAGTCCCTTTCTTGCAGTTCTTGAACGATTTAAATTTTAAAAAAAATTTAACTTCGGACCTTTTTTAAAAATTTCATGAATAATTGCTGTCGGAAGTCCTAGTTAGGCTGCTCTTTTCCGTATTGAAAGTTGCGGATTTTCACGTAAACTTCTTTCAACTAGTTCAATGTTTTCGGGAGTCCTTGAAGATTGACTGGGATCTGGCCGTGGGACATTAATAGCCGAAGCAGTTACGCGGACTAAATTTTGTTAATAATAATGTTATTTGTTTTACTGTAAATACTTTGTATAATAACTTTTTGTAGTAAACAATATTTTAAATGTATAAATAATTTTTGTATTTGAAAAAATTAAAAAAACTTCAATTCATTAAAACATTAATATTCAACCTAAAAACATCTTTTTTAACTGGTTATGGGCCCAGGACACTTGCTAAGGATATAAGGATATAAAATAATAAAATTGTCTTATTTGCTAAAGGTTTTCAAGACGCTTAGTAGGATTTTGTGCATATATCAAGACGCCTAGAAGGATTTCAGAAGAATTTATTCAAGCATGGAGGAATTTAAAATTGAAAAATTACGTGGAGCTGTGAATTGGTGTTCATGGAAATTCCAGATGCGTATTATTTTAAAATCTATGGACCTTTACAAAATTGTAGATGGATCCTTCAAGAGGCCTATTATGCAAGATGCCAACGGGGATGCTGATAATGTAATATTGCTTCAAAATCTTCAGACTGGGGAGAAAGCCGATATCAAGGGTCAAAGAATAATTATAACATCTATTGATAATGTTATTTTAAAATATTTAATGTGTTGCAAAGATGCTTTTGAGATGTGGCAAAAGTTGCATAGTATACATGAAATGCAAACAAACGTAAGTATTTATTTATTGCAACAACAATTTTATGAATTTAAAAAAAATTCTGAAGACTCGATTGAATTGCACATTGCTTAAATAGAAGAACTTGCAGAAAGATTGAAAAATTTAGGTGAACCATTGACGGAAAATATGCTTATAACAAAAATTTTAATGACACTACCAACAGCATATAATCATTTTGTTACTGCTTGGGAATCTACTGAAGAAAACAAGAAAAATATTTCCAATTTAACTAATCGTCTTGTATTAGAACAATCACGATTAAGTCGAGATATGGAAATAGCTGAGGCTTTTACCACAAGTAGACAAAAAGAACGTAAGGATAACAAAAAGCCTGGAAAATGTTTCAAATGCAATAAAGAAGGCCATTGGAAGAGAGATTGTCCATTATGGAAGCAAAAGAAACACGTAAGGGTGTATGAATCGAAATCCAATGCTTTTATGAGTGGAAGAGAAAATTTGTTCAAAGTTAATGAAACTTGGGTGGTGGATTCTGGAGCCTCTGAACATATGACCTTTCATAGAGAATGGTTTTCTAATTTTATAAAGTTCGAACAGCCGTCCAAAATAAAAATTGGAAATGGAAATACTTTAAATGCAATAGGTGAAGGAAATATTGATGTTTTAATTAAAGGTAATGACGGATGGAAACAAAAATATTTAGAAAATGTTCTGTTTGTACCAGATATGAAAGTAAACTTATTTTCGACGACAGCAGCTATGGATAAAGGGTACTTAATGAAATCAGATAAAAATATATGCACTTTTAGTCGAGATAATGAAGTTGAAGCTATTGGTTATAGAAATGGCAATCTGTTTGAGTTAAAAATTAAAGTTTTGACTAAAAAACAGTATAATTATAATGTAAAGAACATCGAAGGTACTAAACTATGGCATCAGAGATTCGTTCATCAAAATTTAAAACATGTTACGGATGTACTAAAATCAAGAAATATTATTATAAAGATGATGAAATAGAAATATGCGAAGGTTGTTGTTTTGGAAAGCAACATAAATTGCCTTATGTTTCAAGTGAAAATAAATCAAAAGCTCCGGGTGAAATAATTCACGCAGATGTTTGCGGATCAATGGAGGAACCTTCAGTTGGAAAATCAAAATATTTTTTATTGTTAAAAGATGATTTTTCAAAATACAAGTGGGTTTATTTTTTAAAAGAGAAGAGTGAAGTTTTCGAAAATGTCAAAAATTTTTTAAATACGATGAAGAATTCGAATACTAAAATTAATATTTTTAGATCTGATAATGGCAAAGAGTTTATAAACAATTCTATGGATAAATTACTTAAGAATTATGGGATACAGCATCAGAGATCTGTATATTACACTCCTGAACAGATTGGATCTGCAGAAAGAGAAATTCGAACAATTGTTGAATTAGCAAGATGTATTTTACAATCAAAACGTTTAAATAAGTTTTTATGGGCTGAAGCTGTACATCACGTTGTAAGTATATGTTTTAAACAGAACTGGTAATAGTTCAATTAAAAATAAATCAGCATTCGAGGTATGGTTTAATAAAACTTCTCAAATTGATAATTTAAAAGTTTTTGGTACTCAAGTTTTTGCACATATTCCAAAACAAACCCGAAAAAATTGGGATGCAAAGAGTAAAAAAGGTATTTTTGTCGGTTTTGATTTAAATGTGAAGGGATATCGTATATTTTTCAAAAATAGCAATAAAATCGAAATTTATAGAGATGTAATTTTTTGTGATGAACTTGAAATAAGTACTGACAATGAAGAAAATTATAATATGGATAATACTTGCTTCTTTAAGTTTTTTGGAGAAGATTCCAGTGCGTTTATTCTCGTGAATGATATTGAATTTTTTAGAAAAGATCCCATCATTTACAACACAAATAGTGCAATCTCTGAGAAAACTCATATTAATCAAGAAAATTTATCAGCGATGCCAAAACCAGTAAGTTTAGATAGAAGGATCCAATACTAGACCCTATCATATGCCTAAGAAATATTTAAAGCAGCAACTTTACTTTCGGCAAAATGATGAACGGGGGACACAAGTTGTTTGTAAGTGACCCGTAGAACGATCTGTACAAAAATTTTTCTAGTGGTCGTCAAATAGACAGTTAGGCTTCAAAAAGTTAACAAGGTAATAACTAATAGTGCTCTTCTTCTAAACAGATAGGTATTGGGTGGTAGTTTTTGAAGTTTTTCGTTTTTCCTTTTTTTTGGGATCAGCGTAATATAAGCTACGGAGAACACCCCGGCATGATATACTTTGCTAGAAAGATAAGCTAATGTACGCGTATTATTTAAATATCTGTGCTGGTAAATCCTTTGGTTAAGAAGAGTTTCTAATAGTAGACTTAAAAAAACTTATTTAACAGCATGAGCTCGAAAGAATATGGCAGATGTAGTACCAGACTTAGCTTAAATTATACTGATTGGCCCAGAATAACTTCCACAGTAAAATTGAGTAAAACATGTAAGCAATGTTCCAGGTATCCCCGATTCTAATGAGCTTGGCTTCCATACCAAAAAAATGGGTATAAAAATAATAATTCAGTTATATTTATAACCATGAAAAAACTGAAAATAAAAGAAATTTTTACCCTCTCATAATAGATTTATTTATTTAAAATAACATGTCAAGAATTTATGGGAGAGAAAGCAAATAAATTTTATGTTTTTAAAATTTTTAAACCATAACAACAATAATCATAAAATAAACAAAAAAATAAAACTTTAAGTCAAATGTACAACAATACCTGAATAAATGAAGCTTATTTGATACATTTGTCGCGTCCGTCTTTATTGCCCTTTCGGTTTTCTGTTTTTATGGTTTAGTTGTATGCTAAGATTCATTTAAAGGCTTGGCTTTTTAGCAGTTTAGGCCAAAAAGTCTTTCATTAAATACACTTGACATTATCAAAACAAAAAATATAAGCGATATGCATACAAAGAGAATTAAAAAAATTGGTCCATTGAAAAAAAAAACAATTAAGAAAATTTCAAACACCCACACAGATTGGTAATAACACTATGCAACAAATTTAAGCCTTTGTCGTGACGCTTGATTACCACTTTATATTTTTTTAATTGTTATGGTCCCCTAATAACCAAGCCCGCCAAAATTCAAGATTCTATGGATCAGTTTTTTTTGAAATTTTTTGTCTTAAACTTCAGATTTTGAAGAGGCTGCCATAATTTATTATTTGTGTCATAGTAAGGAAAGGCCTTATCCGATTAAAATAACTATGAAAAGATTTACAACCTAATTATCTTAATTTAGACAAACATTTTTTTTAAATTCCCAATAGTTTCAGAATTATTCGTTCCGCAATGATAAAAATTTGAAGTTTTTTTAGCAAAAGTTAGGAATTTTAATATTTAGAAAATTAGTTAAAAATGAAAATTGCTTAAACTTTTTAATTTTATTCCTGCATGAAAAGCGATGGATAAATGTTGATTTATTTACAAAAAGTGGATCTACCTGATTTTATCAAAAAATGATTTTTCTTAGGACTACCTCGCCAATTTTGTTATAATTTAGAATCAAATATTTAATTTCTCTTACAATAAGTACTTAAAAGTTTAAAGTAAACCCGTTTTTACTTCAAAGTCATAAAACTGAGTTTATGTACTCAGGGATTTTTTAAACGGGCATCTTGAAAAACATTCTTTGTTTTTGCCATAACCGAAAAATTTTTATTTTTTGAATACATAAAAAAAAATCGAAAAAACAAAAATTTATTTTAACAGATCCATATAACAGCGTTAATAAGTTTCAAATACTTAATACTTTGTTTGAAGGAAGAAAGATACCCTTTATTATATGACTGTTTTTGGGTTATTCTTTAATTTAGATAAAATTTTAAGAATGAATGTAGAAGTGTATCTTAATTTTACAAGCTGGCAACCACGTAGACCGGAATAATGGCAAAATGTTAAGGTTCTACCAATTTGAAACTTTAAACCCTTTTTGGTGTAAAAGATGTTGAAGATAGTTTTTAGAACAGTGACTTTTAAGATATTTAGAATCCAGGAATTTAATTTAATTAAAAAATATTTCATAATATTAAAACAAGTTCACCTAAAACGGTTCTAAACGGGGAAAGTTTAATCTCTTATTATCAGCTAAAATCCTTCAATATACGTTTGAAGAAGTCATAAAATTCTGGAACAGAGAAAAGGATTATTCTTTTTTAATTTACTTTTATCTTAGAGCAGTTCAAAATGATCATATACTTAGCAATCTGAAAAATTTTTTTCATTTTGTTAAAAGCAACATTCTTAAAATTTTTAAAAAAATTTATTTTAGAAAAGAAGTAAAATTTTTAATTAAGAAACAAATTATTAAATATTAAAGCAAATACTTTGAACAATTAATTGAACTAAAAAAGTTGTGTGCGTTCGTTGGAATGTTTTATGAATTAAATTTAATAATCAAAATCCTTAAAGGTCACGATTTTTAAAAAAATTAGTAAAACCATGTTCTTTCAGTGTCAACCAATAATCAAACGTTCAACGTCTTTTCATCTTTAAATCCTATTGCATTTTTGTAACTAAAAAAATTTTGAGGAAAACGGCCACAGCCATTAAAAAAATCATTTTTAATTACAATTTCTCAGACCTTTAAATCTTGTATGTCTTAATCTTTTATACGGAAAAAGCTATTACATTCTTGATTTACATTGTTCAACATTTTAGGGCTTCAAAGTTGTCACCGTAGCTTAAAATTGAAAAAATGTTAGCTTGTTTACAAAGCAAAGAATAATACAGGGATCCTTATTTTAATACGTATTGAAATTAATAATCAAATAACCACTTAATAAATTATTATTATTATTGTTATTATTTTAATTTATTACAATTTAAATTACAATAAATAATCAAAAGGATACAAGTACTAGCATCTAAGGCTATCGGCTAACATCACTTGATAAATAAAGTTTCTGGTTCTTGGAATTACTGTTGTTGAATGAGTATGTAAGAAATTGTCTGCTTCTTTCTTTTTTTTTAAATTTTTCAAAAAACAACTTTTTGAATTGGAAAAAAATAAAGAATATTTTCCATGATTTCGGTTTGAATAGTTCAAAATCCGCTGAATATTTAAAAAGTTTTATGACTCAGAAATTAAACAAATTTTATTGAAACTTTTTGAATATTTTTTTTAGCAAAATTTGACTATTTCAAATTATATAAAATCAATAGAGCAGTCCTTAAGAAACTCAATTTTCGTAAAAGTCAGAAAAATTTACTTTATTGTTAATAAAACCTGCATAATTTCATTGACTTTTACACAGGAGAATTTTCATAATTTAAGACATGTGCAGTTTTATAATCAAAGTATGAAAATAGAAAATTTTTGCAAGTTTTCCATTAATTTTCAAGAAATTTAATTTCCTTAATTTATGTCCAAAACCTTTAAGTGTTTTTTTAACAGCCCAAATAATTCGGAAACCGTTGAAAATTTAAAAAAAAATATCTTTCAAGATGATTTTATTGGTGTTTAAAAATAAATCGGATAAAATATTTTCTAGTATTGGTAGAAAAAACTAGATTTTTTCAAGTTTCCTTTTATATCAACGGAAAAATATTAATTTCTTTGAATAAAAGGGAATGGAATAATGAATCTAAGCCAGATTAGAAAATCAAAAATTTGTATTTAAAACAATAAGTTTTACAACAAATAAAAAAAAAACATATTTTTAATCTACATATGTTACAATCGAAGGAACAGCCTCTTCAAAAATCTAACATAAAACAAGTAAGAGCGCTATATTCGGCTGTGCCGAATCTTATATACCCTTCACATTGGTCTTTAAATATACACAGCCGAGTTATTTTGTACTGCAAATAATATAATAAGAATACCTTGCGCAAGTTTGAAAGTCCATAGAAAACTATACAAACTAACGTTCGTATGAATAATAGAAATATATGAAGAAGGTTTGAGGTCGAGAGTTTTAAAAGTTTTCGACATTATTCATATTTAAAGGTTAATAAAACTTGTTTAATGTTATGGGATGTTCTAGTCCCCCTGCTTCTTTCCAACTTTTTCGCCAAAATGTATGAATTATTTGATTATTACTTTTTGTAGAATATTCGAAGTCGGTAGCTGTAATAGTTTTCCAGAAGTAGCGTATCGAAAATTTTATAAAAATTGTTGATTTGTATGGGAGCTACCCCTTTCATCCAAAAATTGATTTCTTTAGAGCGTAGCCCTTATTGTCTTATTACTTTCTGTAGAACACTTGGTTTCGATATCTGTTATAGTTTCGTATCGAAAATTCAATAAAAATTGTTAATTTGCCCCCACTCAAAAAATTTCTTCTTTAAAGCGTAGGCCTTGTTGTCCAATTAGTTTTTGTGAAGCATTTGAGGTCGATAGCTGTTATAGTTTCCGAGATATATTGTATCGAAAATTTTATACAAATCGTTAATTTATATGGGAGCTACCCCTTGTTTTGCCCCCACTCAAAAAATTTTTTCTTTAGAGCATCAAATGTGTGCAGTTCTAGAAAAAAATACCACTTTTCTGATCCTATCTACTACTCTAAGAGAGTCTGTGCCAAGTTTTGTGGCAAGAGTGACTATATTTACTGAGATATATAGGGATATATGGACGGATTTTGTTCTAAAAAAAATGGGTTGTTTTGGGTTTTCGCTTATTTCTCGGTCAAAAGTAAACCGATTTTGCTGATTTTAAATAGCGATTGTCTCCAGGATATTTCTAATAGTTTGACACCAATAACTGGTCTGTATCTTTTTATTTGACTCCGGAAACTTGATTTCAACAACAGACGGACAGACGGACAGACGGACAGACGGACAGATGGACAGACGGACAGACGGACAGACGGACAACGCTAAATCGGCTTCCCTATCTATAAGGATCCAGAATATATATACTTTATGGGGTCGCAAATGAATAATAAAGAAATTACAAACGGAATGACAAAGTGATATATACCCTATCACTATGTGAAGGGTATAATAAAGTGGCAGCGACTAAACAAATTCTACTGATTGCAATGACAAGGAAAATTTTATATGTCAAAATAACTCAAATGCATGTAATACAGGATGATAACAAATATTCCATAAAAGAAATTCAAAAAACATAGAACATCATTTCTCAAGAAATTTTCTAAAACGCATTAAATATACTGATAAAAATGTACAAAATACTTGACTTAAACTTTATTAAAAAAACATTTTCTATGGAATTTCTTTAATACCTAACACAAGCTTTATACAGGGTGTCTAGGGCAGATTTAGTAATAGGGTTAGGCTAGGTAGAAGAGGCAGCCGTTGAAGGAAAGGATACAGCTCACTTGGGTCCGCTTAATTCAATCCCTTTGTGTTACCTGGAGAGGCAAATAGAATAGGTTGAGACGGAAGGTAAGAAGAAATTTAGAGAAGGATAGATTAGAAAGAAAGAAAGAACAGAAGAGTTAAGTAGACTTACCAGGGTCTCTGGTGGGAATCGAACTCACAACTCCCTGACTGGTAGACTCGTGCATTTACCACTGACCTTCCGGGGCACCTTAAAGAGATTTAGTAATAGTTGACAAAAAATTTTATTAAGAGCAATGAACGATAGAATGTAAATACGGATTTTATTTTTTAAAGAGTATATCATTCAAATGCCTTCCGAAGAGTTGAACACACTTTTCAAAACGAAACCTTGTGTCCTGCGCCAAATGCTTCAGTAAACTTAGTTCAATTGAGCTGATTTTTTGACGAACATTTTTCCTTAAAGCCACAAGAAAATTAGAACTGTCATTATTAACCCACTCTTCGAGGTAGCCTCATAAAAAATCCATGGTACATAGATGGAGCGACCTCGGATGATGTTCCCAAAGGGACAGACCAGTTTTTGGGGGAAATTTTCCCGAAGCAAATTCATCGAAGCTCAGGCTGTCTGTGAAGAGTACGATGGATGAGTTTGCAGGTTTGAAAAAATGGACAATGGAATGGTTTTTTATACTGAAATCGAAAGTTTCGGGTTTTGAAAGACCATTTACAGCAGTATTACTTGTTGACGTGGCTGTTTAAGTGAAAATGAGCCTCGTCGCTCCAAAAACTGGAATTTACATTGAGAAAACGCTACAACTTCGTTTCACAAAAAATTTAGCGTAAATCAAAGTCCCTTTCTTGCAGTTCTTGAACGATTTAAATTTTAAAAAAAATTTAACTTCGGACCTTTTTTAAAAATTTCATGAATAATTGCTGTCGGAAGTCCTAGTTAGGCTGCTCTTTTCCGTATTGAAAGTTGCGGATTTTCACGTAAACTTCTTTCAACTAGTTCAATGTTTTCGGGAGTCCTTGAAGATTGACTGGGATCTGGCCGTGGGACATTAATAGCCGAAGCAGTTACGCGGACTAAATTTTGTTAATAATAATGTTATTTGTTTTACTGTAAATACTTTGTATAATAACTTTTTGTAGTAAACAATATTTTAAATGTATAAATAATTTTTGTATTTGAAAAAATTAAAAAAACTTCAATTCATTAAAACATTAATATTCAACCTAAAAACATCTTTTTTAACTGGTTATGGGCCCAGGACACTTGCTAAGGATATAAGGATATAAAATAATAAAATTGTCTTATTTGCTAAAGGTTTTCAAGACGCTTAGTAGGATTTTGTGCATATATCAAGACGCCTAGAAGGATTTCAGAAGAATTTATTCAAGCATGGAGGAATTTAAAATTGAAAAATTACGTGGAGCTGTGAATTGGTGTTCATGGAAATTCCAGATGCGTATTATTTTAAAATCTATGGACCTTTACAAAATTGTAGATGGATCCTTCAAGAGGCCTATTATGCAAGATGCCAACGGGGATGCTGATAATGTAATATTGCTTCAAAATCTTCAGACTGGGGAGAAAGCCGATATCAAGGGTCAAAGAATAATTATAACATCTATTGATAATGTTATTTTAAAATATTTAATGTGTTGCAAAGATGCTTTTGAGATGTGGCAAAAGTTGCATAGTATACATGAAATGCAAACAAACGTAAGTATTTATTTATTGCAACAACAATTTTATGAATTTAAAAAAAATTCTGAAGACTCGATTGAATTGCACATTGCTTAAATAGAAGAACTTGCAGAAAGATTGAAAAATTTAGGTGAACCATTGACGGAAAATATGCTTATAACAAAAATTTTAATGACACTACCAACAGCATATAATCATTTTGTTACTGCTTGGGAATCTACTGAAGAAAACAAGAAAAATATTTCCAATTTAACTAATCGTCTTGTATTAGAACAATCACGATTAAGTCGAGATATGGAAATAGCTGAGGCTTTTACCACAAGTAGACAAAAAGAACGTAAGGATAACAAAAAGCCTGGAAAATGTTTCAAATGCAATAAAGAAGGCCATTGGAAGAGAGATTGTCCATTATGGAAGCAAAAGAAACACGTAAGGGTGTATGAATCGAAATCCAATGCTTTTATGAGTGGAAGAGAAAATTTGTTCAAAGTTAATGAAACTTGGGTGGTGGATTCTGGAGCCTCTGAACATATGACCTTTCATAGAGAATGGTTTTCTAATTTTATAAAGTTCGAACAGCCGTCCAAAATAAAAATTGGAAATGGAAATACTTTAAATGCAATAGGTGAAGGAAATATTGATGTTTTAATTAAAGGTAATGACGGATGGAAACAAAAATATTTAGAAAATGTTCTGTTTGTACCAGATATGAAAGTAAACTTATTTTCGACGACAGCAGCTATGGATAAAGGGTACTTAATGAAATCAGATAAAAATATATGCACTTTTAGTCGAGATAATGAAGTTGAAGCTATTGGTTATAGAAATGGCAATCTGTTTGAGTTAAAAATTAAAGTTTTGACTAAAAAACAGTATAATTATAATGTAAAGAACATCGAAGGTACTAAACTATGGCATCAGAGATTCGTTCATCAAAATTTAAAACATGTTACGGATGTACTAAAATCAAGAAATATTATTATAAAGATGATGAAATAGAAATATGCGAAGGTTGTTGTTTTGGAAAGCAACATAAATTGCCTTATGTTTCAAGTGAAAATAAATCAAAAGCTCCGGGTGAAATAATTCACGCAGATGTTTGCGGATCAATGGAGGAACCTTCAGTTGGAAAATCAAAATATTTTTTATTGTTAAAAGATGATTTTTCAAAATACAAGTGGGTTTATTTTTTAAAAGAGAAGAGTGAAGTTTTCGAAAATGTCAAAAATTTTTTAAATACGATGAAGAATTCGAATACTAAAATTAATATTTTTAGATCTGATAATGGCAAAGAGTTTATAAACAATTCTATGGATAAATTACTTAAGAATTATGGGATACAGCATCAGAGATCTGTATATTACACTCCTGAACAGATTGGATCTGCAGAAAGAGAAATTCGAACAATTGTTGAATTAGCAAGATGTATTTTACAATCAAAACGTTTAAATAAGTTTTTATGGGCTGAAGCTGTACATCACGTTGTAAGTATATGTTTTAAACAGAACTGGTAATAGTTCAATTAAAAATAAATCAGCATTCGAGGTATGGTTTAATAAAACTTCTCAAATTGATAATTTAAAAGTTTTTGGTACTCAAGTTTTTGCACATATTCCAAAACAAACCCGAAAAAATTGGGATGCAAAGAGTAAAAAAGGTATTTTTGTCGGTTTTGATTTAAATGTGAAGGGATATCGTATATTTTTCAAAAATAGCAATAAAATCGAAATTTATAGAGATGTAATTTTTTGTGATGAACTTGAAATAAGTACTGACAATGAAGAAAATTATAATATGGATAATACTTGCTTCTTTAAGTTTTTTGGAGAAGATTCCAGTGCGTTTATTCTCGTGAATGATATTGAATTTTTTAGAAAAGATCCCATCATTTACAACACAAATAGTGCAATCTCTGAGAAAACTCATATTAATCAAGAAAATTTATCAGCGATGCCAAAACCAGTAAGTTTAGATAGAAGGATCCAATACTAGACCCTATCATATGCCTAAGAAATATTTAAAGCAGCAACTTTACTTTCGGCAAAATGATGAACGGGGGACACAAGTTGTTTGTAAGTGACCCGTAGAACGATCTGTACAAAAATTTTTCTAGTGGTCGTCAAATAGACAGTTAGGCTTCAAAAAGTTAACAAGGTAATAACTAATAGTGCTCTTCTTCTAAACAGATAGGTATTGGGTGGTAGTTTTTGAAGTTTTTCGTTTTTCCTTTTTTTTGGGATCAGCGTAATATAAGCTACGGAGAACACCCCGGCATGATATACTTTGCTAGAAAGATAAGCTAATGTACGCGTATTATTTAAATATCTGTGCTGGTAAATCCTTTGGTTAAGAAGAGTTTCTAATAGTAGACTTAAAAAAACTTATTTAACAGCATGAGCTCGAAAGAATATGGCAGATGTAGTACCAGACTTAGCTTAAATTATACTGATTGGCCCAGAATAACTTCCACAGTAAAATTGAGTAAAACATGTAAGCAATGTTCCAGGTATCCCCGATTCTAATGAGCTTGGCTTCCATACCAAAAAAATGGGTATAAAAATAATAATTCAGTTATATTTATAACCATGAAAAAACTGAAAATAAAAGAAATTTTTACCCTCTCATAATAGATTTATTTATTTAAAATAACATGTCAAGAATTTATGGGAGAGAAAGCAAATAAATTTTATGTTTTTAAAATTTTTAAACCATAACAACAATAATCATAAAATAAACAAAAAAATAAAACTTTAAGTCAAATGTACAACAATACCTGAATAAATGAAGCTTATTTGATACATTTGTCGCGTCCGTCTTTATTGCCCTTTCGGTTTTCTGTTTTTATGGTTTAGTTGTATGCTAAGATTCATTTAAAGGCTTGGCTTTTTAGCAGTTTTGGCCAAAAAGTCTTTCATTAAATACACTTGACATTATCAAAACAAAAAATATAAGCGATATGCATACAAAGAGAATTAAAAAAATTGGTCCATTGAAAAAAAAACAATTAAGAAAATTTCAAACACCCACACAGATTGGTAATAACACTATGCAACAAATTTTAGCCTCTGTCGTGACGCACAGTGTGGTGTGGGTGGCCAAAAATGAAAATAATATTTTTTATAATTTTAGAACTGGATTGATACAGTTTTATTACATATATTTCAAATAACAATAATCAAAAATAAATTTTAAAATATGTTAATATATACAAAAGTTAGAGCGAATCAAAGTTGAATGTTTAAGGTGAATGTGAGGAATGCAAAGAAAAAATGAAAAATAATGCGAATATTCTAAGGAGTTAAAATAATATAAATTGTCGATAAAGCCGGCAGTATTTGTATTTATATTATAGTGTGATATTACTAAAATATGGTAACGCACTTTTTTTTTATCCATTTAGCTCTCATATGTGTTTCGCCGTTGTTCTGAATGTGAACCAAAAAATAGTAATAATTATTAACAACTTGCAAGCTTGCCTGGCAATTAAAAAAAACTATCAAAAACTATTTTTTTTATAATTTAGTATAATATTAATACAAGTATGTATATTATAAAAAAGTATGTGACATTTGCGAAACGTTGCGAAAATACGACTTTTTTCATTTTTTCAGTGTCATCAAAGGTACAAATTAAAGAATTTTTCAATATTTGGCTCAAACATACTTCTTACAGAGCAGCCCATATGGAAATAATTTACTTTTTGGAAAAGAAATTCAAGACTAAAGTGGAAAAGAAATAAAAGACTTAATTTTATTTTAGCAAATTAAAAACGTAAATGGGTAAACATAAAACGTAAATGGGTAAGGTGCTCCAGAAAGAGGGAGCTGTTTGAAAAAAAACAGTTCGTTGCTTAATTCATTTTTCAATATTAAAGAAGAACACATATTCAATGTAAATATATAATCTAATATTGATTTTCAACAATATATATGCAAATTTTCTTTGTTTTTAAAGACAATTTCGATCAGTAAAACAATGAATATTTTAAATTTTAAAAAACTGCTTAGAGAAACATGGACTTTATATGCTGAAAAATAATTCTGCTATTTTATGCCTGTTACTGTTTACAAAATACTAGTGCATGGAGCAAAATTTATAATAAACTTTAGGATTCCAGTAGGAATGTTGTCTGAGGAAGCTATAGAAGCCACTAATAAAGTTTTTAGAAAAATTTGTTTGAACCATACTCGAAAAAACAGTCGTGTGAATACTAATAAAGACATAATAGAACGAACGACTTTTCAAACTGAACCAAATTTATCTATATACACAAAAGAAAATGGAAGTTATAATAAAAGGAGCAATGAAGAGATAAATAATTTCATTATAGAAGAAAATGCTGGATATAGTTAATAGTAAATTAAATTTAAATCATAAAGGATATATGGGAAGGACATGAATCCTTGCTCCGAAAACTTAGAAATTTAAAATTTTGTTATCTTTTATTAATTCAAATATTTGTGCCAAATTTCAACTCTTTACAATAACTTCTCCTATTTATGGCCGCTCGTTATATGAAAACACGACACTGTGTGACGCTTGGTGAACACTTCATTTTTATACCCTTCACATAGTGATAAGGGTATATATCAGTTTGTAATTTCCGTTTGTAATTTGTTTATTATCCATTTGCGATCCCATAAAGTATATATATTCTGGATCCTTATAGATAGAGAAGTTGATATAGCCATGTCCGTCTGTCCGTCTGTTGAAATCAAGTTTCCGGAGTCAAATAAAAAGATACAGGCCAGTTAATGGTTAATGAGCGAAAACCCAGAGTAACCCATTTTTTTTAGGACAAAATCCGTGCATATATCCCTATATATCTCAGTAAGTCTAGTCACTCTTGCCACAAAACTTGGCACGGATACTCCTAAAGAAGGGACCTAAATAATTAATAAAGTTTTTTTAGATAGAATTAGGGGAAGTGGTAGTTTTCCTACTATTGCACAAATTTGGTGAAATATTTTATTCGTTATATCTCGGAAACTATAACAGCTATCGACTTAAAATGTTCTGCAAAAAGTAGTTGTACACTAAGACCTACACTTTAAGGAAAAAAATTTTTTGGAAGGGGGCAGAACAAAAAGTAGCTCCCATACAAATTAACAATTTTTATCAAATATTCGATACGCTATATCTCGGAAACTATAACAGATATCGAAATCAAATGTTCTACAAAAAGTGATTGGACATCAAGGGCTACGCTCTGAAGAAAAAACATTTTTGGGCGGGGGGTGAAGAAGGGGTATCTCCCATACAAATTAACAATTTTTATAAAATTTTCGATACGCTACTTCTGGAAAACTATTACAGCTATCGACTTCGAATATTCTACAAAAAGTAAAAATCAAATAAATTATACATTTTGGAAAAAAAGTTGGAGAAGAGCAGGGGGACTAGAACATTTAACAAGTTTTATTAACCTTTAAATATGAATAATGTCGAAAACTTTTAAAACTCTCGGCCTCAAATCTTCGTCATCTATTTCTATTATTCATACGAACGTTAAAATTTTGTTATTTTTTATATGGACTTTAAAACTCGCACAAGGTTTTTTATTGTACTATTTGCAGTACAAAATTACTCGGCTGGGTATATTTAAAGACCAATGTGAAGGGTATATAAGATTCGGCACAGCCGAATATAGCGCTCTTAATTGTTTAATTTAGTCTTATCAAAACAGTTAAAATGATCATATACAAAGCGATCTGACAAGTCTTTTTCGTTTTAGTAAAAAATCGTATTCTTTAAAATTTTAAAAAGTTTAGTTTAAGAAAAGAAGTATTATTTTCAATTAAGAAACAAATAATTAAATATAAAAGCAAATACTTTAAACAATTTACTGAGCTAAAAAAGTTATTTGCGTTCTTTGGAATGCTTTACAGAATTAAATTTAAGAATCATAATCCTTTAAGGCTACGATTTAAAAAATTTTAGTAAAACCATGTTCTTATGGTGTCTACTAATAATTAAACGTTCAACGTATTTTCATCTTTAAATGCCATTGCATTTTTGTGACTAAAAAATATTGAGAAAAAGGGCCACCGCCATTAAAAAAATCATTTTCAATTACAATTTCGCACACCTTTAAATCTTATTAGTCCCAATCTTTTATACGGAAAAAGCTATTACGTTCTTGATTGACATTTTTCAACATTTTAGGGCTTTAAAGTTGTCACCGTAGCTTAAAATTGAAAAAACGTTAACTTGTTTACAAAGCAAAGGATAATACAGGGATCTTTATTTTAATACGTATTAAAAATTAATAATTAAATCAAAACTTATACATTGATTTTTATTAAATAAAGTTTCTGGTATTTGAAATTAATGTTATTATATGGGTATGTTTAGGGTGGCCATTTATTTCAGGTTCGAAATCAGTACGCTTTTCAGTTTTTATAGCCAAGAATCTCCTGCACTTAGAGTGATTGATTAAAATCATTTCCTAAATCGACTAAAGCATTTCCGTCTGTCTGGATGCCTATGTATTCTCAAAATATTTTAATCAAAACAAAATTTAATAGACTAAAATAATTTTAATACACTTTTTGCTACTATAAAAATACCTTACTCTCTGGTTTTTCTGACCTTTAACCTATTGTTTGAGAAAAAAAAATTTAATTTTCAATTTATCTTGAAAAATCAGTTCAATCAGTACATATTTTAAAAAATCAGTACATTTCAGTATAGAAATTTTAATTTAGTATAAGTACTGATGAAATCAGTACGAATGTTCACTGTAGGTATGTTTTTTTTTAATTTTCAAAAAAAAGTTTTTTGATTTTGGAAAAAATATATTTTTTATGACTTCGGTTTGAATAATCAAAAATCCGCAGAATATTTTAAAAGTATTATGACTCAGAAATTAAAAAAAAAATATTGAAACTTTTTGAATATTTCTTCTAGCAAAATTTGACTATTCCAAATTATATAAAAATCAATCAAGTCCTTAAGAAACTAAATATTTGTAAAAATCATGAAACTTTACTTTATTGTAAATAGAACCTGCATTATTTAATTGATTTTCATACAAGAGAACTTTCACAATTTTCAAAACATGTGCAGTTTTATAATCAAAGTATGAAGATAGAAAATTTTTACAAATTTCCGTTAATTTTCAAAAACATAAATTTCCTTGATTTTTGCCCAAAACCTTTAAGTTTTTTTTTATAGCAAGCCAAAAAATTCAGAAACCGTTGAAAATTTTTAAAAAATAGAATCTTTCAAGATGATAAAATGTTTTCTAGTATCGGTAGAAAAAACAAGCTTTTCTCATATAAGAGTTTCCTTTAACATTAACGGAAAAATATTAATTTCTTTTAATAAAAAGGAATGGAATAATGAATCCAAGCAAGATCAGAAAATCAAAAATTTGTATTAAAAACAATAAGTTTTACAAAAAATAAAAATAAGCATATTTTAAATCTATGTTACAATCAAAGGGACAGCCTCTTTAAAAATCTAAAATAAGACAAGTAAGAGCGCTATATTCGGCTGTGCCGAATCTTATATACCCTTCACATTGGTCTTTAAATATACCCAGCCGAGTAATTTTGTACTGCAAATAATATAATAAAAAACCTTGTGCGAGTTTTAAAGCCCATAGAAAAAATAACAAAATTTTAACGTTCGTATGAATAATATAAATAGATGAAGAAGATTTGAGGTCGAGAGTTTTAAAAGTTTTCGACATTATTCATATTTAAAGGTTAATAAAACTTATTAAATGTTCTAGTCCCGCTGCTCTTCTCCAACTTTTTTTCCAAAATGTATGAATTATTTGATTATTACTTTTTGTAGAATATTCGAAGTCGATAGCTGTAATAGTTTTCCAGAAGCGTATCGAAAATTTTATAAAAATTGTAAATTTGCATGGGAGCTACCCCTTCTTCACCCCCATCCAAAAATTGTTTTCTTAAGAGCGTAGCCCTTATTGTCTTATTACTTTCTGTAGAACACTTGGTTTCGATATCTGTTATAGTTATATATGGGAGCTACCCCTTGTTTTGCCCCCATTCAAAAAATTTTTTCCTTAGAGCATCAAATTTGTGCAGTTGTAGAAAAAATACAACCTCCCCTGATCCTATCTACTACTCTAAGAGAGTCTGTGCCAAGTTATTTGGCAAGAGTGACTGTATTTACCGAGATATATAGGGATATATGGACGGATTTTGTCCTAAAAAAATGGGTTGTTTTGGGTTTTCGCTTATATCTCGGTCAATAGTAAACCGATTTTTACTGATTTTAAATAGCGACTGTCTCCAGGATATTTCTAATAGTTTGACACCAATAACTGGTCTGTATCTTTTTATTTGACTCCGGAAACTTGATTTCAATAGAGGGACAGACGGGCAATCGGACAGATGAACACACGGACAGACGGACATGGCTATATCAACTTCCCTATCTATAAGGATTCAGAATATATAAAATTTATGGGGTCGCATATGGATAATAAAGAAATTACAAATGGAATGACAAACTGATATATACCCTTAAACTTCGTGAAGGGTTTAAAAAAATTTTCCACGGAATTTTGAATTTAGATTAATTTTGTACATCAAGTGTAGTTTTTATTGTTGCATAGTGTAATTACATCTTAAATCCTAATGTGATAAATTTCAAATTGTAAAGACTTCAACCCATATGTTGAAAAAAATTAATTTATTTAATTAATTATGTGTTTGTGGCAAAAAAACTTAATGACACCATTAAATACTAGTTTTTTTTGTTTTTTTTTTGTATCTTTTCTCTAAAATCTTAAAGCTCATCTTCAACATCATATGTTGCACAAATGTGATTTTGCAACTTACAGGTGAATAAATTTATTGTTGCTGCTGTGCAATAATAAAATATCTAGGCAAATGTTATTTATTTGTCTGCCTCTTTTTCTTCTTCTTCTTTTTATTGCCGAAACAGGTTGTTCTCAAAATTTTTTATGTTCATTTTTGTTTAAAATTTTTACCCGTTTTTTATTAAATGAAAGTGGTTTTTCTTGTAGTCAATAAAGTGTGTGTTTTTGTAAGCCTGTATTTCTTTTACTTTCAATTTCGTTGGTTTAAATATTTTTGTTAATTTTTTTGTTTTTTTTTTTAACTTTTGTCGGTTTTTTTGCAGCCACATAATTCATTTCATTTATTGGGTTGCACTTTTGCGTTGTGCTGTCCACTTGTTGCAACTTGATTGCAGTAAAATTGAAATATTGTTTTTTTTTCGTTATCAATTTTATATTTTTTGCTTTAAATTTAATATAAAACAAGATTTATTAAAAGAGTTTTCATATGTAGTTTTTTATTTGGTTTTTATATAAGAAGTAGAAATCGTTTTTTTTTTAATGAAAATTAAATTTCGTAATCAGAACAAGTTTTGTTGCAAAAAAAATTTAAAAATTTATGGTTTAAAGTAGTTTTTAGATTTGCACTTTTGCCTTAACAAAACGCAAAAGACTTTAATACATCTTATGCTGTTACGCTCAAATTCTAATTTCTTTTAATTTTGTTTTTTGGTTTTAATTTACTTAAAGCATTTGTTGCTCCCCACTACTAATTCAAACTAAGAAATTAAACTTGCCGCTTTGGCTTATTTTTGATATTGAGCTTAAAGTTAAATTAATATGAATTTTAAAAAATATTGGTCACTTTTACCTTAAACCGTTTTACCCTAGTGTTTGTGTCTTAAGTCTTTTGTTTTATAAGTAGCAAATCTCATTAAGTTTTTCTCGAAGTCATTTTCATATTACATAAGTAAACGGAATTATATAAAAATTAATATAAATATATAAATATTTAAAAAGAAATTGGAATATTGTGTAACAAAACAAAACAAAAGAAAAAAGTTTGTTGCTTTCGAGTCTTATTCGAGTTTGAATATAATTACATTCCATTAACACTTTATATATATGTTTAGAGTTTTAAACTGTGAAACCTTAATCGTCATAGGAATGTGTTAAATTAACATAACAAAGACCTTAACCAAAAGGAATATCTTTCTCCAATTTATATTATGAAATGAAAAATCTGTTTATAATAAAAGAAATAACACTTTCGTTTGGAAAACAAAGATAAAACAAATATCTTAAACACGTTCACACGCTTCATTCATACTTTTGGTTTAAGTTTGATACTCATTTAACCTTATACTTATTTATCAATAAAAATTGACGATTTTTATTGAATTGAATATTTCGATGCTTTAAATTTGATTTGTTGTTGTATTGATGGTTTTAATAAAACGAAAAAGAAAGTGAATATTTTTTATTAGTTATTCATTGCTTTAGATGTCGTCTTTACATTTGGCCACCTTAGAGATGATTAAAGTATTATTTTTGTATTGATGTGTGTGTGTGTTTTTATATTTTTATTAGAGTTAAAATCATGGCTTGCTTGCCGGTCAAAAGCAGAGATGAAACCACTTTAGATTCCAAATGCTTGTTGAAATTTCTTTATGTTAATTAACTTTTTAATATTTTATTTTGGTTAATGCTTTTATTGATTGTTTTTATTATTTTTTTATAATCTTATATTTTTTATTATATTCTTTTTAATATTTTTACTTAATTTTTTAAGGTGTCAGCTTGGCTGTGATTTGTATGGTGGATCAATAATTTGAAGATTTATGATAGTTAAGGTAAATGATATGTAAGGTACGTGAGATTTTTAATTAAATCATAATTTTTAATTTAACATAACTTTCCAATGGTCAAGCAAAAATTTGAAACAAAACCATTTAATAAAACTGATTAAGGTTTTATTTAATAATTAATAAAATTTTCAGCAAGAGTTATGATCGACATTAAAAATACCAACAACAAATTTTTTTTTAAATTTTCTTAAATTATAAAATATGTGAAGATTTGCCTTAAGTTCCGTAAGACTTTATTATTTAATGGCGCATAAAAACCTTTAAGTAAATTTGTTGATAATAAAATTTTAAAATTATTTAAATCATTATCATTCAACCATAAATCTCTAAAGAATCATAAGCAATAAAATTGAATGTTATAAATTAATAAAATTTTATTATATAAGTGTTACTTTTTTTGGACTTTAGTTAGCTGTGTTTTAAAGGGTTTAGTCTTCTCAATATAATTAAATCTAGTAAATAACATGTGATTTCGTTAGCCGGTCGGATAAAATTGTGGAAAATTATCTACTTTGTGCTTTTATATTCTTAGTTATTTTTCCTTCTAACAAAGGCTTGTTTGTTAAGTTTCTATTGAATATTGGTTAAATAAATTATTACATGAAAAAGAAAATTTTTGTAAACATTATGACCAACTTTAAAATATTTTAAAATACTTTCGCTGGCATATTAAATGCCAAAGATGCGAAAAAAATATTAAAAAAATTAAAATGTAAAATTAAAATTAAATAAAAATGAGTGAAACCGTTATGTTTGGCTGCGCCGAATCTTATACACTCTTCACCTTGGAATTTTTGTATACTCAGCCATCTGATCTAGTCAAGTTGTTTTCAAACCACAAATGTAACAATAAAATTACTTTGTGCCAGCTTTCAAGTTGATAACGTTTGTACTTGGGTGTGATACTAATTCCAGGCTCCCATCCAAAAAAATTTTCTTTCAAATAAAAAAACATAATATAAATACTTTGTAGAGTGTTTGGTGTCGATGCTTTGAATGGTATCCTAGACATTTCATTTAAGAAGTTTAATAAAAATTTTCAATTTATTTTTTTTTCCACCTTGCAGGTATTGTTGTACAATTACCTTTAGTAGAAGATTTGGAGCCGATAGCTATTTTCGCGATATAGCGTATCAAGGGGGCCTATCATGGTGGCTACTGCTAATCCTTTCCCTATTTAACTATTTTTTTCCAAAATGCACGTATCATACTAAAACTTTTTTGTATGAGGTTTCAGTTTTTCAGATAAGGCACATGAAAAGTTTCACAAAATTTGTGCAATTTCGGGGCATTACCATTTCCCTATCTTTTATCCTATTTTGACTGCAAGACTTAGATGTATGAATCATAAAACTATTGTCAAATTTTTGACCATTTTGTTTTAATTGATCTTATACGTGCGTAAAAAGCTTTTTTTTTGTTATAAAAGAAAAAGACCAAACCAACTTTTTGTATTAATTTCAATCACAAGTGCCCGAGTTTGTATATTTCTTTATATAAATTAAGTAATCAGAAATTCAGAAATATCATAAATGTATGCAAACAGTGTTAAAAACACTAAAAAGTGGTCATAACCGAGCTTCAACGAACCTTGAAGTTTTTCCATCTCAATCTCTTTTAATTGGTTCAAGCTCAAAAAGAGAATCAAACTTCTAATTTAATTTGCTTAACGTTGGAATTTTTTCCCTTCCATCCCAGCATTTAAAAAATGTTATTGGGCCATACGATGATAAATCAGTTAGTCTGCCTTGTAATTTTTCATTTGAATTCTATACCAAAGTTTTTTTGAAAGACAAACAAGTCAGATCGCTATTTTTGGCTGTACTGAGTTTTGTAAAACGTGGGTTAAAAGAAATCATGCTATTGGAAGATGCTCCTATTTTTGTAAATGGCGGCCAATGTCAAATCTATTTTGAAATTTGTAAGCAAGACAGATGTAGAATATAAGTGGATAAGCAATACAGCACTCTCCAAGAACGCGGAATAATCGTGTCTATTTTTTTTTGGCAACAATTCGCCTGTTTGCGAAACGCGAATTCGATTTTCCGGTCATCCGGCACCGACTGCGCAAACACTGCACCATTTGGTCACCCATCTTGAAGAGCCCAGTCCGTGTAACCAACACCCAAGCCATCCTCAAACTTGAGGCTGATGTGGACGATATTTCGACCAAAATCATAGAGAGCGATGAGGCTCTTTCCCACCTCAGCGGGTACGTAAACATGCAAAACTATCGCTTCTAGGGCACTGAGAAGCCATTACACCCATTTAAAGTGACTCCATGGTGCGTTGTTTACGCTGGAGGAGTTATCGGGCCATTTATTTTTCGAGGACGTCGGTAGTCAAACAACAGCAATGGATTGCGAGTGTTTTCTGCCGCTATTGAATGAATTATGACTGGAGGACATGCGGTTCTAACAGAATGGAGCACCGGCACACACAGCGAGAGCCACAACTGGTATTCTGAAGGTGGTGTTCCCGGGCCGCTCAATTTTCGTTTTGGTGATTTACATTGGCCTGCAAAATTGCCAAATTAAACCGTTTCAGATTTTTTTTGTGGGGGTTTTGAAGTACCGTGTTTGCGTGAACAAGCTCAAAATCCTGGAAGCCTATAAGGCAACATTCGATACGAGTGCGAGAGTCTGTCCCCCGAAGTTCTCGCCGAATTGATTAAAAATGCCATAAAACGAGCCCATATAGCATTCAATTGTGATGACGCCCATTTGGCCGATAAGGTTTAAATTAACATAATCAAAAAACAGAATTGAAGTTTTTTATTTAAAAAAAAATGAGAGACATCAGATGATTTCTTTTGGCCCACCTTATATATGATTTACATATGATTTTTTATTTCAGCTGTAATCAAATCCAGCTAACATTTTATTAGATTGTAAATACTTTTTGAAAATTGTTTTGTGGCAGGTTTGAAGTCCATAGCTTTCATAGTTTCTGGAATTTACTATTTTTTGTTTTTTTTTTTTAATTGGGTCGGTTTCAAAAGGCCTACCATACATATTGTACCAAAATTTCTTTATAGCAAGTATAAAGTCAATAGCTTTAAGAATTTTCATTATGAAGCGCATTTAGATTTTCACAAAATTTGTTCAATTATACGAAGGCTTTTCGGTTTCTATGAAAAAAATCCCTAATTTAGCTTTTCATTTTAAAAATGCCAAGTTTTTGGCAACAGTGGGCATAATTTGTGAAATGTATAGGAATATATGTAAGAATTTTGTCCTTGCTTACCAATCTTGCTCATTAAAACAACAACCTGCCTAGGAATATTTCTAATAACTAATTTGGCCTTAAAACACGGTTCGTCGAATTTGACTTAGCTCTGGAAGATTGATTTAAGCAGACTGACAGAGAGACATGGTTTTGCCGACTTTTCTATCTATAGGAATCAAGAGTTTATATACATATATTCTTTGGGATTGCAAATGAATATTGCCAAACTTAAAAAAAGAACGGCACACTGGCATTTACCCTCATTACTATTTGAAGGATGTAAAAGAGGTACCATTCCATTTTCTTACGTTTTCCTCTTTTGCATATTTTTTTTACCCCTTTAGAATTAAAACTTCTTTCCCGTACGATAGTAAATTAGTTAGTAAATTAACTTTTTTATAAATTAAATTAATGAGTAGACCTAAGTAGAAAATAAAGAAGCCTATACCCACACCCACGCCACGCCAAATACGTGGTAGGACTCAGAATCACTTCCAGAGGTGATTTAAACATGTGCGTTCGTTCGCTCGGCTGGAAGACTAGGTGTTTCTTTATTCTTGTGAACGCGCTACAAGTCCAGATATTGAAGATATTTTGATAGAATTTGGCGCAGATATGTTTGTGGCCCTTGCACAAAGCTTATTGTTGTTGGTGATGATTGGTAAATTTTTTGGCATAGTCCCGTTAAAAAATGTTCTCTTGGAATAAAAATGTTGGGCTATAAATGACTTGAATATTATTTCAGCTTCTCAAAATCTTACACACATGCTTATCTTAATGCCACCAAATATTATACTGAAAATACAAATATTATCGACCTATTCTTTTTAAATCCTCCATACAAATGAGGTATAGGGAATAATATGGTTGGGTTTGATCGACTAGAACTTTTTCGCTTGTTTTTTAATTTTCTGTTGTATTTCTGTTGACAAAAAAAATGGATCAGCTTTGTGGACTCCTGAGGATTCCTTGGTTACAACCCCTATTGCACTTACCTGCTAAGGTCCTTTGTAGAAAAAGTACTATGAGCTTAAAATGTAAAATTTATATGGTTTTTTATACAGTCTTAATGCAGAATCTCTAAGTATTTATTTTTAAAACATACAAAAATATGAAAAAAAATATAAAAAAAGTCCTTTTTGTTCTTTTCATTTTATATTTCTAAGACCTGAATCTTCAAAAAGCTATAACCTGTAGAAATGTTAAAAAGTATACATACTTTACTTTTTGCCTCAATTGTGATCAACTGACCTTAATTTCTTGACTCGTAAAATAAAAAAAAGGCAATAATGTACGGAAAATTTGAAGAAAGTATTTTTTGACCATCTGATTGATTTTCCACCTTAAATGGGGCCAATGGGACTTAATTTTATATTTTTAGACTCACAATCTCCGAAAATTCAAAAAATTGCTAGAAATGTAAAAAATGTGTTTTAAGTTCACTTTGTTGACTTTCGATTTTAACTTGTTTCAATACTTGTAGTTCCATATAAGTAGGCACGTAATGCCAAAAAATGAAATAAAGTACCAAAACCGTGAAAAGGTACTTTTATCCACCTAGTTGCCTTAACTTAACTTTTTTTATATAGAAAAATAGTTATTTTTTTTACCAGATCAGTATGAAGAAGTATATCTGCCACAAAATTAAAACAAAAAATTATTTTAATTTTTGATGCTAACTTACTTAAAAGTGATCATTGCTACCATTCTTCCATGACATCAATTTTCTTTCATCTTAACTTAAATGGAAAAGAAAAAGTGCCCCAGTTTTAAAATACAGCATATAGTTAACAAATTCTTAAAATTTTCTTAAAACTGTTAATTAATAGTCAATCTTGCCTTAAAGATATATTTTAATAAAAACCTTAAGTGTTAGGCAGTTGTTAAAATACCAAAAAATTATTTTTTAACCAAAAAATTTAAATATTTTAATTTTAAAAAATTCTTTCCATAAACATTCCAAATTAGAAGATATAAAAACAAATTTTTGTTTTTATTTTCTAATAAATTTGTGTTTTAATATTAAAACAAAATATCTGTAGTTTTATTTTGACCTACTGGCCATTAAGTTGAAAACTCTTTTTTTTTGTTTATTTATAAATACTTTTTAATATATTTTTGTGTCCCTTAACCAAAAATATTTTCAAACCACAAATACTTTCACTTGTCTCATGTCAAAAATACTACTTAATACTTTTGTAAACAAATAAAAAGAAGCTGCCACTGAAGGGGAGAAGCTAAATGGTAGGTTTTATAGATGTTAACATGAGATTTTAAACTTATTAACCTTTAGGTTTTGTTGTCTTCTTGTTGAAAGAAAAACAATTAATCATATAAAATTTAAAATTCAAAAAATCATTTAAAGCATTTTTATGGAATTTACTTTGATTTTAATGAAGAAAGCATAGTTGGAATGTTGGTATTTTTTAATTAACTTGGAATGAAAGAAAAAAGAATTAAGATTTCTTAAAAAAAAAAGAAAATAATGATTAATTTTTTTTAATTTGTTTATCTTTTAAAGTATATTTAGTTAAGATTCCAGCTAAACGTTAATTATCAGATACATTACCAAATTTCATGTCATAAATATACTTAAATATTTTTATTTAAAAATAACATAAAGACAATTCAAACATTTTTGCGTAAATAGACGTCTAAGCGGACGTTTTTATATAAGCTGACACAACAATTATGACAAACGACGAATATTACATTAATAATGAAATAATTACAACTTCTGTGTTTGGTTGATTATAAAATAAATTAATTATTGCGATAGACAATAAATATTTGAATATTTTTGTTAAAAAAACATAAATTATTAAATATTTTTAGCTTAACTGTTATATAATTGTTAGGAAGTATTCGATGATTTCCGCTAATATTATCATTATTTATTAAATTTGTATATTTTGAAGTTCTTATTTCACTGTTAGATTACTAGTATCTACACACAAAAAATTATCTAAGAAAACTTTACTTAAATCAAGCCATAGCGGTGTCAAAAGTACGGTGAGTACGGTTTTTCTTAAATCAAGTACGAAATTTCTTACTCCAAGTAAAATTTTTCAAGTACGAATTTCTTACTTTTAGCCACAATTAAGCCAAAAAAGGATTGATTTAAGTTTGGAACCGTACTTGATGTAAGCCAAAAAAAGATTGATTTAAGCCATAAACGGGATTAATTCGAAAATAAAATGTCATTTTTTTGACTTATGGAGCTTTATTAAAGAAGAAGAATTTTATAGTTTATTTTTATTTTATAGATACTTAAAATTTATAATATAAAAATTTAATTTTTTGTATTTACCGAAGCTGAGATTCGAACCAGGGATTTCTACACTGCAGTACAAGCGCGTTACCTCTAGGCCACCGAGACACTTTGTATTCAAATGTAAAATAATATATTAAAACAACAAGCTTTTTTTCTGCTTGATTTGTTGAAGCAATCCGAATAGGCTTGATTTAAGAAAATGTAAGTAAGGATCGTACTTAAAAAGATTTTGGATAAATTCAAGAAAAAAATTCTTGATTTTAGAAAGTGAGTTTTCTTTCTGTGTAAACATATTCACTTCTATTCTGCTTTTCGGTTCGAATTGAAATTTTCTTTGCTGGCATTCTTTATTGTGAAATAGTTTGGCCACAAATAACTTGTACTTAGTATATTTTGGAATTTTTTTTGTTTTCAAATCATGTGCTTCTTGTAAATAAAATTGGAAAAATATATTTCTCTTTTGTTCTTAAATACAAGTGCTTGCATGCGGAATAGCAATCAAAATGCAGAATTAGGGTTATTACCTGGAACCTATTAGCACTTTAACCCATAAAAACCGCTTTCGTCTAACATAAAAGTAGTTCCATATGCAGTAGACGCATATTGGCTTTAAACATGTGACATAAAAATTGAAAATATTTATTGAGCGTTGGTACATAAAAAAAACAAGTAATATTTACTTCAATCAAACCTAGCGGTGTCAAAATATGGTGAATACGGATTTGATTAAACCAAGCACGACTTATCTAGTACGAGTTTCTTATTTTTAGCCATATTTTAGCAAAAAAGGAATGATCAAAGTTCGAAATCATACTCGATGCAAGATTAAAAGATTGACGATCGCAAAAACTGGATTAACCCAAAAATTTAAACATATTTTTTTGTTTAACGGAGCTTTGTTTAAGAAAACAAGTTTTATTTTTAGTTAATTTATATGGTTTGTTGTTGGTTTAGGTGCATTCAGCGTTGCCAGAGGCTGTGAGAAGAAAATTATCATTTGGTTAAATCAAAATCATATTTTAAGGAAAAAAAATCATCACATTTAGGGTATTCACAAGGCAGTTATAAAGTCATATGTCTTAAAAAAATAAAACGAAAAAATACTACTTTGTGAGCATCCGATCATAATTAAGTGTGCTATTTTAAATTTGAGTCAGCTGCTGGAGAAAACAGAAAAGTAAGTTAATTATACCAACGGCTTCACTAAAGAGTTTCGGCCGCCCAGCTCAGGTTTCTACTGTTTATGACAAAACAATAAACACAGTTCAAAAAGTCTTATTATTATAGAACTTTTTTCTTTTAAGCACAACAACAAATTTTTTAAACTATTGTAAAATATTAAAACTTTAGGACAATTTGACTTGATAGCATACCGTTTGAATACCCAAATTTTTTAATTCAAAAATTTTATTTTATTGACAAAAATGTAATAACAATTAAGTTTATGTAAATAAAACGAAATTTCTCTTTGATACACAAATAAGTTCTGAAATTTTTACCAAAATTCTTCATAACTGAGATTATCTAGAGCTGCCAGATGATCCTTACAGTTGACAAGCGAAGATTACGAAGTTTTCTTAACTCGTTATATAAATTTGGAATATTCTTTTCAATAGATCTATCAAAGAAAGAACATTCCTATCTATAAATTTAAATTGGCCAAGTCATTCTTTAAAAAATCATCTTTTAAGCCAAATCGTTTTAATATTTGCTTACATTATTCGATATAAAACGAAATATGTAATTGTTTTTTTTACAGTTAGTTTTAAGCTTGATTTTTTTGACAGCATTCATAGATCGACTTCTTTGTTTTGCAAAAAAATCTTTATTTTCCGAATCTAGGTAATTATTAAAATTCATAATACGAGTACCATATGCGTGTTTTATAAGATTTTCTAAAACATAAGCATTTAAAATGCTTTCGCTTGGTATGTAAATTACATAAGAAAGATATTCTTAAATTTTTATACATGTTTTGATTGTTTTTATTAGTTGAATCAAAAAGATTACATCAGCATCCAGCCTGCCAGATGGAAGGAAAAACATCGTTATGTCGACTCATTAGGTGACTACTTATCATTTGATTGGTGTTAGTAAAGGTAGATGATTTACTCTTGTTTAAAATATTAGAATAAGCACATTATATCCCCACCACAAGGTCACGTGGATATATAGCGATCAAACGTTTTGATGTTTAAACAACTTTATTGCTGAAATCTTGCACACTTTGTAACATAGAACTATGATACCCTGTTGCCTGCAAGGGCCAGAGGTACTTTACAGCCTCTCGATCAACACTAAAAGTCACGCATTTTCATATACAACACTGATATTTTATTTAAAATAAGCCTGAAAAAATGTTGCATACAGCCTTGTAATATTGACCAAACGATATATAAAGTAAAAGCAATAAATGACAAGCTGAAACAAACCTTAATAATTTTTAAACTTACTATTGATAAAATTAGTAAACAAATTAAGTATGTATCTATCCGTTTTTCCCTAAAAATCTCAATTAACTTATTGAGACTTATAAACACAAACAAACAATTTTCAAAAATACTTTATAAACGAAAAAACAATTTATACTATTTTTTCTTTAATACGTATTTAATATTTATAATTTAAAAATCTTTTCTGTACTTTCCGTAGCTGTGATTTAAACCTGGTACTTTTGAAACTGCAACAACAGTGTGCTACAATCTAGGCTACTACAACAATTTGTTTTTAAATAGAAAAATATATTTAAAAACAACAAGTTTTTTCTGCTTGATTTTTTAAAGTAATTTTTGAACTGACTTAATTTAAGAAATTTTAAGTACGGATCGTGCCTAAAAATTTCAAGTACGATATGAGATAAATTCTAGAAAAAATTCTTGATTCTAGAATATGCTTTTTCTTCTGTGTACGGTTTGGGGATTCCTATAGGCAACCATGTTAGGGGCTTTAGATAGATATTAAGTATGTTCCACAAAAATATTTAGGAGGAAAACCTAATTGGAGTCGGTTTTACGTTTTACCTTTGTAGGAGTACGCTGGAATCTGTGGGAGCGATTTAAAAAAAAAAATAGTGAAAAATGAAGTTTTGTATAGCAACCCTGTAAGGGGCCGGAGAAATCCTGAAGTATGTTTCCCAAAATATTGGGAGTCGGTGCTATATTGCACATTGTAAGGGGCAACTCCGAGCCAGTTGTAGAGGTTTTCATGTACAATTTTTAGAGAAATAAACAGGGGAAAAAGAAAGAAAACTTTAAGAGCCAAAATATTTAATAATAATAATGTGTATGTTATAGTAGGCTGAAGTTTTTCAATATTTCTTTTTAGTTTTTATTAAGTAGTTAATTAGTATCAGTCTTAAAAACTAAATAAGTTTGTTTCATAATAGTGTGACTTTTGTCTAGTAGCAGTGATTAAAATAAAACTTGTAATATTTTACTATTTATGGCTGCCAATACATTGTGCGTGTGGCATAGAAATCTTATTAGTTGGCGTAACAACAAAACCATAAAACCATAATTTCATTAGGTTAATAAAACATTTTGCGAAATATTTTTTAAAGTCCAAATACATATTTAAATTTGTACAAGTTATAGATATGCAAGCACTGCATTATAAAGCAAATTCAAAAATATATTTACGACATTGTTTGAAAGTATTTTTTGATAGGTACACAGTTTACAACGTGCTTAGGCAACACGTTTATCATTAATATTTCATGTCATCCATAAGCAACGATTTACACCATGCAACCAACATAAATGCAACCATTAATTATCAAAAATTTTTTACATTTTTGAAACCTCGAACCTCGGTTATAGGGTATTACAATGTTTTCAAGACTATCAATGCAGTAACAACGGGGGGAAAACGAATAATTGCCACCATATGGTAAGTTGTTAGTTCAGACTATTGTAAGACATTTGTCATAAAAGCAGACAATTTTTACTGTTTGACGATTGTCTGACAACGACTTTACCTGCCCAAGTTGTCGGCAGGGAAAGAAAAACACTTCATAAAATTTGTAGAATTTTTCACATAAAAAGTTTAAAAATAATTTTTTATAAAAATAGGCAGCGAATTTTGTTTTTTATTCAAAAACACAAACTTATGAAAAATTTGGCAAAAATCGTTTTTTTACAAGCAGGTACGATTTTTATTTAAGCCATCGGAATACATATAGATTTGCTAAAGTAATTAAAAATTAAAATTGTTTCATTATAAAAGCAAGTAAGAATCTTTTAAGTCGAGCTATCCCGTCCATATTGTAACCTAAAAGAAAATTTTTTTCATATGAAGTACCAACATATGCAAAATATGTACATACGCAGGTTAAGTTTACTTTTGGGAATGAAGTTAGCATGAATTTCGGGTTAACAAAAAAGTGCATATAATAATATATATCGACTAAATAATTTATTATTAATTAATTCAATTAAATTTAATTTCCGGAGTTATGACTTTATCATTATATCCATCCAGTAAAATAATTGGGAGTGTAATGTTCTGAACATATAATCAAGGCAAAACCTTTGCTTACCTGGTAAGTTAGCAAGTTATATTGGAGATGAACAAGCACTAGTCATCTTTGGCCGAATGACTAGTTATTTTTGTTTGAAATTACGACCCCTGCACGCAAGTCGGCTTACAAAAATCAATCAAATTACTAGTTACCAATGATAGACTAAACAAAATTAATAAAATAAAAAAATTTTTAAGCAAAAACATTTTTAAGGCCCGTTTTATAATCCTATTTTTGCATATATCTATACTTACAAATGTAATTATTAACGCCCTTACTTAAAGGTAATTTTTCTGTCGTAATGACCTTATTACCCTGTAACCAACGAAGTAATGACAACTCGCTACTTAAACTCAAAAAAATTTTGCTGGGTATGTGATGCAGCTACTGCTTATTTCGGAAGGACATTTAAATAGGATTTGGGTAAAAGAATGGGCCAAGCATTGCCAGAAGCAGTGAAATAGTTCCCCGTATCTACAAAACAAACACGATTCTATGCTTGATTTGATTAAAACTTTTTTAAAAATTCAACCTGTATTTTCATAACAAAAATACATTAGCACTCAGCCAGACACAAGAACGGTCAGACGAAAATTCGTCAATGGCTTTAGAATGTGATTCTAATTCGATTGGTAAAATTTTAGCTTGATTTTAAACTATTAAATTGGGCATCTACACAAATTCATAAAATATCTTAGGTGTATTTAATTGCTTTAAAGGCTTAATAATTTTTGGTATGGTTGGCGAAAAATATTACATTGGAGAAAAAAAATATTGAGCTTATAATTTGAACAGTTTTATTATTATGTTTATTGTTTAATTGCATTTTTATTTAAGTCAGACATTAATAATAATTACTTTTTCCCGACGCAGGAAATTTTTCATAAGTTGCTATTTAATAGCCCAACAGTTTCTGCATACGTGTGGCATCACTTTGTGTTGCTGGCAAAAAATATTAAATAAAAATAACAACAAAAGTTTTTGACGTCGTAAACAACATAAATTGAACAGGGTAGGGTACACACAAAAAATTATCTAAGAAAACTTTACTTAAATCATGCCATAGCGGTGTCAAAAGTACGGTGAGTACGGTTTTTCTTAAATCAAGTACGAAATTTCTTACTCCAAGTAAAATTTTTCAAGTACGAATTTCTTACTTTTAGCCACAATTAAGCCAAAAAAGGATTGCTTTAAGTTCGGAACCGTACTTGATGTAAGCGTGAAAAATATTGATTTAAGCCGTAAACGGGATTAATTCGAAAATGAAATGTCATTTTTTTGACTTATGGAGCTTTATTTAAGAAGAAGAATTTTATAAATAATTTTTTTATTATATACTTAGATACTTAAAATTTATAATTTAAAAATTTAATTTTTTGTACTTACCGAAGTTGAGATTCGAACCAGGGATATCTGCACCGCAGTACAAGCGCGCTACCTCTAGGCCACCGAGACACTTTGTTTTCAAATGTAAAATAATATATTAAAACAACAAGCTTTTTTCTGCTTGATTTGTTGAAGCAATCCGAATAGGCTTGATTTAAGAAAATGTAAGTAAGGATCTTACTTAAAAAGATTTTGGATAAATTCAAGAATAAAATTCTTGATTTTAGAAAGCGAGTTTTCTTTATGTGTAGGAGCCACTAATCAGCGGACTTTTATTTCCGCCATATATTTTCTAGCTTTGCTTGGTCACCTTATTATTCCACCATGGTCATAAAGTAAGTACATCTGACAATACAAAATAGAGTGCACTAGTCAGAGAATGACATCGAAGACTGTTCACACGGTGGAAAGATACCTGACAATGTAGCCAGACAGATATTGTTAGCTCACACGATTGTTAGTAATTTTTAGCAACATCTTCTGACAAAATTGTAATATCTGACAACCGTCTGAACAGAGCTTTTGACTAAATGTTGAAATTGCTAGCAAAAGTTTAAAACATTTTTACTTTAAAACAATACTTTTAAAAACGCAAAAACATTAAAAAAAAGTACAGACCACACGTAGGGAAAGGTTTAAATTGCAATGAGATTTATGGTTATTTAAACCATTTTAAGCAGTTTTAGTTTAAATCAGTCAATAAGTTTAATTTTGTTAAAAATATTTCAAAAGCGAGTCAATATAATTTTGACAACCATTAGCTAAACAATATACAGTGGAGGGCAGTAGCAAGTACATGTTTTTACTTTTTAAGCTAAATATTGTCTAACGCTCAATATAATAATGGATTTTTAAAAAGGAAAATAAATCAAAGGCATGCTTCGTAAATACCGATGGAATAATAAGAAGAAGATTTTTTGCATTTTTTTTATAATTTTCTGATAAATGTGATATTTTAACAATAAGGCGACCAAGACCAAACATATAAATTGCGAATAAATTCATGGTGAAATAACAGTCTCTAATAAAACTGTAGACTGTAGACAGTTGTACAAAAACAATTGGCACAGTTCTGCTCAACCCTAATGAATCTGGGGAAGGTTTGGCTGTTCCCTAAAGGAGGATATAAACTTTGGTAGGCGTGATTGTTACACTTGACATTAAAAGTTAGAGGCTTAAAGTTTTTGATGGTTAACTTTAATATCATTTTTATTTGGGGTGAATATAGAGAAATAGGAGCGGAGATGTAATTAAAGATAGGTAGTATTATGTTTTTTTGCAAAAGATTAGAGGGTGGTAGATTAGAAATATTTTGCGGAACTATTGTATTAATATTTAAACTCTCCCTCATAACTGTTTAATTTCGGACAAAAATATAGAGCTGCAGATAAGAAAGCTTCAATTTCTAATGAAAAAATGCTGATTAATAATAATGTTTTAATTGTTTAAGAAACCATAACTTTAAAAGTTATACGAGTTGGATTAAGTTAATTTTGTAATAATTGGGAGAGAAAAATACAGAACAATATAAGGAAGCTTTTTTTTAAATATTTAATTATATAATACTCTTTGAACTTTTAACAAAAAAGATATGGTTTTAATTGAAAAAGTTTTTTAACATTAATTTTATTTTAAAATAAGTAGAGTCGAATATAGCAAAGCGGGCCGGGTAAAGCTAGCATTGTTAAAAAATACCACTGTGCTAGCTTGGAGTTTGCTCTTCTATATATTTTTTAAGAAAGCCTTTATAAACTTTTAAAAAAGCTTTGCCAAGTTGTTTTTCTTTAAATAATTTTTAAAAAAATTTTAAAAAATTTATCTTTTGACAAAATTTTTATTTTTAAGCTGACATTTTTTGTTTCTTTTAAAAATTAAAAAATAATTATTAAGAAGTTAAGTTAACAAACTTTAATAAAAGATTAATTAGTAGCTTCTAATTTTCATAAGAGTGGGTGTATATCGTGTCTTTTTAATGCTAAAAAATATATACAAAATTTTTTTAATTGCATCAAGAAGTTATTTCTCTTATTTAAATACGATCATTTTAAAGTTCATTATGTAACTTATACATATGATTGCAAGTGTGGGAGGTAGAGTGGGAAAATTTTTAATTTCATTTTCTTTGAATTAATTTTTAATGAAGCTGAGTGCCTTGAATGTTATGATGTAATAAAAAAAACATTTATGCATTTTGTCTTTTATTTGGTAGATAAATTGATTTTCTAAAACACAGATTAATAAGATTATTTTTTTTTATATTTTTAAAACTTTTTATAAAAAAACATATTTTCAATGTTTTTAATTTTGTTTTAAATATGGAAACAGCATTATTGATAGATTACAAGTTTAGTTGTTTTTGTGGATCAAAATTATTACGATCGATAATTAGTTTTAAACCGACATGATAAGCCCTATTGTTTCACAAAATGTATTGGTTTCTTGAGTTCAGAACTGTTAAGAACCAGTGTTTCTTATTTTGTAGTTTCTGTGGTTTGATCAATCTTAATCCATAATTTATAATTTTAATTTTCTTAAGAACATATCTGATAGTTTGCTTTGAACCTTTGTAGGACTTTACTTTATTCTGGTTTCAGCAAAAACATCAATTTTGTTCTATTTACTTAACACATCCTACTTCTTTATGGGTCAATGATTTTTATTTTCATACTCATAAACTAATAATCTTAAAAAAATCACAAGAATGCCAGAAATTTGAAAAAAGTACTTTGACATGCTTTCATCGTCAGCTGAGCTGACTTCGTTATCTCCAAGAATCACTTACGGTTCCACAGGTCTAAATTAAAAAGTCGCTTATTTTTGCTTTCAGGGGGATACTCTTATTTTAAGTTTTATTAAAATGTTTTATTTAAAAACTAAAATTTCGTTATAACTAGCTGTGACAAAAAGGAAAAACTTGTCACTTTGCGGGGCTTTCAATGTCAGCATCTCTGGATTGGCAATATGGGCTTGCAAGAACCATTTAAGTGATAGAGGATTCTTAATACATACTCATAGTCAATTTGAATATAGGAACAGGCGGATACTTTTAATTGTCTGATGCTTAAAAAAATTGGAATATATTCCCAATAAAGCAATGCCACTTATCCCCAGGGCTCTATAACACGTACAACATTTCCTCATATTTAGGCTTCAAAGTAAGTGTAACAATAGTTCTGGCTACGTGAATGTAACTATTAATAAATGACCGAAACGGCAATGAAGGAACAGACAGGCAGAGCCACAGTGAACAGTCAGCTAAAACCGCAGTGAGGGAACAGACATCCGAGTCCGCAGTAAACAAACAGACAGTCGAAACCCAGTGAAAATATAGTTAGCCAAAGCCGCAGTGAATGATTGGGTTTTGGATACGGTCAGCCAGAGTCATCATATTCTATTAGCATTTGTTGCGATAGCCAACCTGTACAGTCTCTGGCTACCTATTGTTCGTTTTCTATGAGCAGTCGCGTTTGAAATATCGTACAGGTATTACAAGGAATACTAGACTGTGTTACTATTTTTAAGATATTTCGGGGAGTTTAGGGTCTTGTTTAAACCACCCCCAGTAAGAGTAAATTTTGTCTTCATATATTTAGTTAAAAACGAACCAAATGAGAATTATTAACAAAGCTTTAACTTTCATTTCCATCGGCAAGGTATACAACATTGTTTTGCCGCAATTTTGGCGAATATTAGTCTTGACTGTTCACATTTGGCAGTCGTAAAGTAGCGACGTGATAAATTTATTACAGAAAAATATCCGGTAAAATAACGTGTTTTTTTCGTTAAAACCGATGACAACCCCAAATTTCACAAAAAAAACATAATGAGTGACGAGTCACATTTTAATTTGAATGGATATGTGAATAAACAAAACAGTCTGTTCTGGGCAATGGAAAACCCTCACCTTTGTATCCATTAAAAGGTACAGTCTGGTGTGCAATTTGGTTAGAAGGAATCATTGGACCTTACTTAAACGGCGTAACGGTAACTGTCAATGAGAATCAACATCGTGATATGTTTGAAAACTTTTTAATGCCACAACTGCATGCTTTGGGCTTAACTAATATGTGGTATCAACAAGACTTTGCCACATTGCATACATCCAGGATCACAATGAAATTACTGCGAGACCTCTTTCCACAACAAGTTATTTCAAGAGATGGTGATGTGGACTGGCCTTCATTGTCGGCTTATTTTACTGCTCCAGACTTCTTTTGTGGCGATTTTTTAAAAATAAGGTTTAAGCAAACAAGTGAAAAACGCTAGAGCAACACAAACAAACAATTCGTAATGAAATTCATTAAATATCACGTAAAATTTGCGAGAACGTAAAGAAAAATGTACTCAAAAGGGTTCGAATTTGTCAAGATAACAGATGCGGATTTTTATCTGGGGTGTTATTATGTAATTCGATTCGAATCGAAAAGGCTTTCGAATTATTTTTTATATTTGAAAGGCAAATCATATTATCTAACACTTTTAAGACTTGGTAAGTCTGCTTTCATTCTTCTTTAATTTCTTTCTTCTCCTGCTCTTAATTTCTTAAAAGTATTAAAAAATACGAGTTGCCTTTCGAATAGAAAATTCCTTTCGAAAGCCTTTTCGATTTGAAACGAATTACATAATAACCCCCCTGATATTGTATTTCATACATTATTGCCGACATAAAATAAAGTATTTATCCAAAGTATAATATTCAAAAATTATAAGCAAACAAAGTAGTATACCTTGCTGGCGGACACCCTGGGGCCCGTTTACATGAATGAATTGCAGTAGGGGCTTAGAAAAAAGCAACCTATTATCAACTATAATAAGGAAAAATTTAGTAGAGCGAAAAAAGGATAAATAGTTTGCTTACGGCCTCTGTATTGTTATAAGTTTTGTATCTATATTTGAACTCAGTGTCTTAAAACAAGCCAAAAACGTACCAAATATGTAAAAAAAATTGTTGGCCACTCAGACTGCTTCCGACATCTTTATTGGGCAGTAGTTGCGAAAAAAAACTACTTTTCGATATTTTTTCAAAATTTTTCGAACCTAATTTGAATTTTGTTTTGATCTTTATTGGCTGAGAAGTTACAAAATGGACCTTAGCAGTATCAAAAAATATGCTTTGTACTCAACATTTAAAAAAATACTAAAAACTATATGTATCTTGTTTTAGACTTATAATTTTAAGGACTATAGCAAATTGTTTTACAAAATTGTTTTTGCCGTTAAACGAAAAAAATCTTTTATATGGAAGAACGCTATTTTTGGGATTTTTAAATTTTTTTTATTGTTTGGAAAACTTTCTAAGTTTTCTTTCCATAATATCACATTTACGTCCCTTTTCACAATCTGTGATTATTTTAGTTTAACAGGAACATTAACAAACCACCGATATCATTAACCGGAACTATTTAACATACGGTTAGTGTTTGGCGTTTCACCATCTTTCGGTTAGTTAACACTAACATTATAGAAAAAGTATGGTAGTACTGGTTTTTATTATTTACGAAAAATCGTGCAATGAAAAAAAAGAATCAAAAAAAGTTATACAAAAACTATAAGCATGGTATAATTACCTTAAAAATAATTGTACCATGATTATTAGCAATTTTTTGATGCAAGAGAAATATACATATATAGAAAATAAATTTTTTACTTAAAATAGTTTACATACAGTTTCTTGGTTAGTATAAATTGTTAAATGTGCCTGCATATAAGTGTATTCATCGTAGAAAATAAAAAAACCTTTGTCTAAATTCTTCATCAGGTAAAGAAAAATGCTCCCGTCGTGTAAAAACTTATTTCTTTTTGGCTTTAAAGCTTCTTATATTGAAAACATTACAAAAATGTAAATGTTGATTTCTTTTTTACATTTTCTTTTTTATTTTTATTTTAGTAAATGCATTTAACCGGAAGACTTTGTTCAGTTAAATTTAACAGAGACTTTTTGATTAACTTCTGCCGGTTAAATGCTAACCGTACTTTGTGAAATGCAATTTTGCCTAACTTACGGTTAAGCTTCCTGTTAAATTATAATCGCACTTTGTGAAAAGGGACGTTACTAATATAAAAAAAAGTAATCAATAAAATCGCTATTAATACGCCATTCTATTTTCATTTATATAGATTTTTATTTGTTATTAAAATCCATTTCTTAGTTTTGACTTAATTCACTTTTATTAACTTAACAATAAGCACACTATTATCGCTATATAAATTTTGTTTGGTTTCTAATTAACCTCGAACTAAATTTAAAAACAAAGATTTTAAACTAAAATATTCTGTTTGAGAGCGTGCGTTGCACTTAAAATAGAAGTGGAAAAAATAAACCTCAAACAATAACAGTGTAAATGAATATATTAAGTTGAGTCATTGTGTATGCAAAACACTGATTTTGAATGATTGCCCTCAAACAATTTTGCATTCAAACTGATGCGAGTACAAATACAAATTGCTAAAAATGTTTTAGGCAGCAAGACTACACAAAAAAAAGAAACTCAAAACTATATATTGAAGGGTGAATGTTAAAAAAAATTTGGAAACCATAGCTAAAATGCCGCCCTTTATTTTAATTTTAAACCTTAGAAATCAATAAAAACTTAAAAAAATTTATATAAAAACTAATAAATAATTACTTGATTGTTAATGTCAGTTGTGAGATTGATTTGGTAATACAAGTTTTAGGTTTTTTTTTTTCAATTCTTTTGCTCTGATAAACAAATTGGTTTTACATGAATGTGTTTGACGGCACGAATAAATGTTTGTTTTGAATGTTAAGTTATTGCAAAGGTCATTTCAAAATTACTTGTCTTTTTTATTAATCATGAGTGGAAGTTCTCTTAATTTTTTTACTATTCTTAAACGGTAACGGCATACATTATAAGACGTTTTTGTTTTTGTTGTGCAACCATTCAATCATGCATGTTTCTTAAGTCTTTTAAATTTTTTCTTATTTTCATTTTCGTTTGCGAAAAAAAAATTACAAAAACATTTATTTGTATGCAATTCTGCCAGTTGGCCAAGTTTAAAAGGTGTTTGCTTGCAAACAAGCTTTTGTTTTCAATGTTAGTGTTATTCGAGCATCAAAAAACTTTATCTTAAATAAAATATAATTTAAGTTATGCTCAATAATAATCAATTAATTACTTTCATTAAATATTGGTCACGCTATGTGGTCGAACATTATTTCTTAATACTAAGCAAAATCAATCATCAGCTGACGGTCTCACTGTCTAAAGTTTTGTTAAAATAACAGTAATAAATATTGACCATAAATATCTAAACTAGCCTTTAAGGCTTGAATAACACATTTTCGTATGTGTTAGATTTGTTGAATATTAAATTTATTATAAAAAACAATTATGTCCGCATTGTTTCGTTGCTATTGCTGTACTTTTGTATAAAATTTTACCGTTAATTAAAGTTGTTGCTACAGCGGAAATATTAGTAAATGGATAAAAAAATGGAAGAAATAATTGGTGAATTCACAAGGTCTTGTGAAATCATATATGTATTGTAAAATAATACAACCAAAAAATATGACCGTTGTGAACAACTCTTCGTATATTTGTAGGTGTCGTATTTAAAATCTAAATCAGCTGATACGACCAAACGATAGAAAAACAAACACATATTTATGTACATAAATCTGGTGCTGCTCTTGGCTTAACTTAATAATTTGTAGAAATTAGACCCATGAAAACACAAAATAGTCTATATCTAACCTGGTTAGAATCTCTAAAATCCATTAAAATAAGCAAAGTTTTAGTAAAAAATCACAAGAATTTTGTTATTTTTTACGTAAACAAAAAACAGCTGATGTGTCAGAGAGCAGTGCCGGCTATTTTTGCCGGCGGAGGCGGCTTAAGGAATCTTCTTTGGCGGTTTTGCCTAAGTTTTTAGTATAGACGTTTTTAACGGATGCGAGTGCTAGCGGCTCTAAAAATAAATTAAAAAACTCGCCGTTTCGTTTTAGGCGCTTGGCGCATGACTTTGTATATAATACGACATCACAATAAACATATCAAACAAAGTTGTATTGTTTCACAACAAGTTTCGTATGAAAAGCAACAACAAAATTTTTATGCTATTGTGAAATTATATGACAATAATACAATATGCTATCGTATCGTACCTTGTGAATTCGCCAAATATGAATTTAAAAAATATAATTTAAAGCCAAATTTAAGCAATAAACATGATTTTATTTAAATTTAATAACTGACCTATAAACACTATTACAGAATATTGGCTTTTCGTTTGGAAATAATTTTGCATAATTTGTAATGAAAAATTCCTTGCCAAAGAAAAGTTAATGATAGAAACCCGATTCAAAATAAGCTTTTTTAAAAAAGACCTTCAACTGTTTCAATAATTTTTAAAATTTTATATTTTAAACTCTTTAATTTAGCATATTATAAAATATTTCAAAAATTGGAATAATTATTTTATATACTAGCCGACTTCAAACTTTAGCCTAGGTCAATCAGCCTTAATCTCATCTTTCAATAATCACAATCTTGAAGCACACGAAAATTAAATTAAGAAATAAAAAAAAAATTACCTTTTATCCGCTTATACTCCCTTATTTCATAGAAATATGAAATATGACTGAAATTCATATGATTTTAAAATATTACTTTTTGACTACATATGTAAATAATAAATCAATATTTTTTATTTTCATATATTTAGACTAAGAATTGCAGAAACTTCAAAAGCTACCAAACATATGAAAAAAGTATTTTTTAAGTACTTAGTTAACTCTTCAGTCCAATGATAATATTAAAAAAACAAAAGGGGTGAAAGTATTTTTGCCCACTTAGTAGATCTTAGGTAATTATATTTGGTCAATTCCATTGTGACAGGTGTGACCACTTTTACAGAATGGTCCTTTTTTAAGCAACTAAAAGTAAGTAGACACTGTCAGAACATTTTTTCTGTTTGCAATGATCCCTTGGACACGGTATGACCTTGTAAATTTGATTTTAAAAGAACTTTGAGTTGTGTCAAATATTCTTAAAAACGGGACTGAATTCCTAGTTTTCACATTAGTGTAAAGTGTTTTAAGGGGTATTTGATTCACTATTTCTACAAAAAAGTATTTGCCTAAGGAAAAACCTTTTATAAAATGTGACGGGTGTGACATTTTTATTAAAACGTGAAAAAAGAAGAGCGATTATTCAGTATGTAATCATTTCAATCTCTTGCGAGACTAACTCGATTTTCCCCAATTTTACGTGCAAGTGACAAGTTGTGAACTCACGATTAAAAAAAAATTAAAGAGTTCAAAAACTTTCAAAAACTATTAACAAAATAGTACTATTCATCCTAAAAATAGCCAAAATCTTCAAATAAAACATTAAACTGGATAAGTCATTTTTATTTATTTTTTCCAAGAATGGACGAACTGGATTTGGATTATGTTTGGTTTTTAAATTGGTTAAAAAAGTACCTTAAAAGTACACTTAACAATTCAAACAATTATTTTTTACATCTTAGGGTAAAAATTACAAAATAAAACTTTTATTAATATATTTAGAAACCAATTGAAGACAGTTTAGTTATGTTTTTATCTTTATTAGAGTTTAAAAGTAAAAAATTTTTATTTTTATTCTTTCTTACCCTTAGGGTCGGAAATTTAAAAAAAGTGACAGAAGACACGGGTTTATTTTGAGGGGAATACAATATTTTTAATATTTTTTTGTATCAAGTAAAGCTTTGGAAAATAGCGAGTAATCGATATTTTTTCTATCCAGTCGTGAATCAGATGCTATTATCAATCGCTTAAGACCATCCCTCAGTTGATGCCTAAATTACCTCAAGAAAGCAAGATTCGATGTGCTATTGACCAAATAAGACTAGAAGCCACATGCTAAAAATTATTTTTATAAATAAAACGCCATGAAATATGTAGAATTATGTATAAGCAAAATTTTAGTCATTCCTTTTACTTTGAAAGAGACCCCCATTTATTATCAATATTAATATAATATTTTTACCGTTACTGTTATAAAGACAAACTGACTTATATAAAGACAAACCAAACTAAATATATCACATTTAACATTCCTGAAAGTGTTATGTGTTTGATTGCTTCATTACCATTAGCACAGATATACACAGATTAGTCAAAAAACGATCTGGCAGCACTAGTGTACTACTATGGCGTAAGCTAGATAGCAATGAACGAAAAAAAATGTATTGCTATCCCTTATATTTGATAATGGTAAATGTCATTTTATTTACATATTACCAATTTTGCAGCTTCTGCCTGCAAGAAAATTAAACACAAGAAATATACACCAAAATAACATTTAAACTTCACTAATTTATTATAAAATTGATTTTATTTAAAAAATCTTCTTAATAAACAGTTCAATTTTAGTTTTATTGAGAATTTTAATTGATAACTTTCAAAAATAAGCTTGACCAACTTCCAGCGGTGCTTCTTCTGTTTACAAAAAAATTAAACACACAAAATACACAACAAAAAAGCAATAAAACTTCACTAATTGATGTTCTACTATGTTTTGTACATACAATCTTCAAACCACACGGCATAATTAAAGGTTCTTTTACAATTTTAATTTATAACTTGGAAAAATAAAATTTTTATTGCAATTTTAAGCCAAAATATTGTGTTGTTTTATATAACTTGTTTTAAGAATGGTAATGTCTATCTGCTTTCACTTACCTACATGTTGTTTCATTTTTTGTCCCAATCTGATCATAGTATTAAAACCAGCGAGCCACTTATTAAAAATCAAATTTTTAAATGTCACTTTTGACAGGTCTGGGTAGTCGGTGCCATTAGTCAAACGTACCTTATTTAGATTGTTTTTTCTTGTTTTTAGCAGTAAACCTCATCCATTTATGTAAAAGTGCTACCAAGTCACTAAGTGGTTTGTGAATAAGATAAATGCATGTTATGTTTACAAACTAATCTAAACTGTTCTCTAGCTGATGGTTACAGTTAAAACATTATAAATCAACCGCTGAAATTTTGAATACAAAGCTTAAAGTCAGGGTGACCGATTAGAATTTTAAAAAAAGTGGCACTAAAGTCGTTCAAAACAAAAAAAGGCGTAAAAATAGGCATTTTAACAAAATTAAGTCTCATTCATTTAAAAAGCTTTAGTTTGATGTTTCTCATTATTAATTTGGCTAAAAACAAATTAACGTTGTGTTCCCATACTCAACGCCGGGATCTTATGAGAAATATTTTTCATCTTTCAGCATAAATCTGCCCGTAATTTTTTTTTGTTCAGTAGGGAAATTATTTAGCAGCCAGCTGTTTGAAAAAACAAATAAAAAGTTATTATGTGTCTGTTGATGTCAGTTTATTTATTTTTTTTACACATGCAAAAACTAGCAGATTTCAATATAACAATTTTATTTTCTGGAAATGAATTCTTTGGTAATTTTTAAAAGAATTTCTGTTTGAGTTTCTCTACTTTTATGTATTCTTGTTGGTTTGGGAAATCATTTTTCGGTTATTCATTTACCGAACTTTACCCAATAGTAAAGAAGAAGCACTTCTATTTTTAACTAGCACGTAGCCTGCTACTTCGTAAGCGCAGTTTTATAAATTTTTTAAATCGAGATGATGCTTTGGATTTTTATTTCTTAAACTATTACCACATAGATTGTATTTACTGAATAGAAGTGTTTGCTGGCATAAACACTTTTACATAAGTATCTACATATATTACCGGCTAAATCTGCGTAAATAAATTTCAGATTTCTTGGGTATAAGGGTATATACATACATGCCTTGAACCATTACAATATTTTCAAAAAGTTCCAAAAATGTATTCATATTATTTTGAGGGCTTTCAAAAGCAATTTGAATTATGTTTCTATCTTTATTAACTCAGAATTTGTGGACCTGAGCAGTATCAAAATATAGTTTTTACCCTGTCTTGCCCCTCAGAGCCCAAAAGATATTTTGCAAGGGCTACCAACGCTATAATATATGATATGCTACCTCACGTGAAAGCCATCTGAAAGAAACATTTTTTACCATTAAAGACATCTATTTCAAAAAGCTAACGAGAGGCGAAATAAAACCATCTTATATATTAATTAGCAAATAAAAATGAGAGAGATAAATTAGCCAGGGAAACAATACGATATTTTTTAACATCCGAAAGTATTAAAAAAATTATGATCGTATCAGCTTTTCCATCACTGCACGTTGGGTTGAAATGGTTCAAAAGTGACGCTTAATTGAATTTTTAAAATTAAGTTTTTGTAATAATATTTGGTAACGGATAAAACTAAATAAAATTTTACATCACTTTGTCAATTTTCAAGCGTCTATCTTGTCAGCTGACTCCGTAGTGACGTGTCAAAATACAAAATTTTTTGCAATTTTTTTAAAAAGCGAAAAAAGAAAAATTTTGCTTTAAACGAGTCCGTAATTTCCAATTTTAACGGTAACAAAGTGTTATTTCAAGAACGGAACCTTCAACTTCAGGTATTAAAGTATACAAAAATCATATAGTGTTTTTGAAAATATCTGTGAAAATATTTTTTACGATTTTTTTTAAAAAGGTTCAAAATTGGCCTATTTTTGATGTTTCGTGAACCATAACTTCTAAGTTAGTTAAGGTTGGGTTTTAAATCTTATATTTTCTTAAAGAACAGAATCTTAGCTTGATATTTCAAAAAGAAAATTTGCGGTTTTGTTGCTCCATTTTTTGCTATTAAGATTTTTCTGTTTGAAGTCGTGTTTTTTCAAAGTCACGTATATAACAAAACTAACGTTCGTTCAATACTTATTCATTCACGAGAGTGTTAAAATGGTTTTGTATGACTCATACAATACATAAATTTTTAATTCATGGTCCCGAAATCATAAAATATGCCCTTTTACCGATTGGAGAACTTTCAGAAGAAGCTCAGGAAGCCAGAAATAAGGATTTTAAAAATTATAGGGAACACTTTGCTCGCAAATGCAGCCGAGAAAAGTTGAATGAAGATATTTTAAATAGATTTTTTCTCAGTTCAGATCCATTCATATCTAGTATAAATAAACAAAATGAGCGGAAAAAAGCAACAATTATCAAACTCCGAACTACAGCTTTTGCTATCGCCTATTATTTTTCAAGAATTACATGAAAGTGAGAGTAGTGATAGCGAAGATTATGATGATGAAGGTGCGGATGAACATAGTATGGTTTCTTTTTAAGTGTATGACAATTATTGATAAACAAAAAAAAATTATAAAAATTTATTTCGTTACTTTTTTAAAAGAGTTGTGAAATTCTCGAAATCCTTCAAAACCAAAATTCAGACTTTAAATTAAACTTATATTCATATTTATGCAGAATATATATTTATTTTTTTAATTTTTTAGAAAGAAGACAATATAAACTTTTGTTTGCTTCTCATTTTTTTAAAAAAATCACTTTCCATTTTAAAATTACGGAGAAAATTCTGAAACAAACTATAATTTTCCGAAAAATTAAAATGCCAATAAAATCGTAAAAAAATTTTCCGTGTATCTTTTTTTTAGAATATGCCTTTTTATGCATATTTAAAGATTTGAAAAAAGAATTTTTAAAAAAATTTAAATTGAATTAATCGCCACTTTCGGTGTCATCGAACCCACTGTCCACTGTCTCAAACTAATTTTAAAACGAGAGAAATTAAAAGCTTAACTTTTGACAGCATCATTAAAATATTACTAAGACAAGAAAATTTTTTTACTTTTTTTTAAAACCATTACCTGTATACTTGATTAATAAACAGATAGATACTTACCATATATTTAAACAGAGAGATTTTATTACTTTTCAACTAATAGCTGTGTGATATTTAAAGGCACTTTGTATATCAAGGCACTACAACGGCTTTAAGTTCGATATAAGGTCTTTAGGACGCACTGGATTATTGTTACATTGATAGAGTTGATGGCCTTGCTTATGCTCGGACAAGTTGAAAGTTAACTTCTTTGATATTACGATTGTATTTTTCAATACTATTTTCCTTTAATGTTTTAAGACATACATATATACAAATGGGCGCATCCAAGGTAACTATTAACTTATTATTAAAAAATTCAGATAAAAATTTTATAAAGATTTAATATTAATGCCTTGTGTTGTGACTTACTTAAATTTATTAATTTTGTATATAAGAATGTAATAAAGTTTTAGAAATTTTTAATATTTTTCATAAAAGGACTTGCACTTCACATACCTTTAAGTTTATTGAATAAAATAGTTTATAAGTACATGGATATTAGAGCTAATGCAAGTGTGTGGGATGGTAATGAAAATTGTTTAAATTTGCTGAGTTGACATTTATACAATTAACATATTATTAATTCGACCAACAACAAATGAAAACTAAACTTAATACTATAATACAAAATGCTGTGTGGGAAAGTTTGCATAGGACAGACGGAATGTCAAGTTTAATTTAAATACGTTTGAAAATTATTTAAGGTTATATTTGGGATTAGAGTACACATGCATGCATTCTAAAAAAAATTAAATGCAAATATTTTAACAAACTCATGAATTTTTACTCCACTTTGTCATAATTGTTGGTGTTTAAAATTTTGATTTTATTTGTTGTACATAAGTTAGTATGTACATATATATGTATAAAGTTGTTGACTTTGTTGTTATTTTTTATCATAGTTTTTGTTTGCTGTTGTTGTTTTCGTTGTTGCATTTATGCTAAATATTAATGCTTAGAATAGCATTTCCGTTTTCCTGTTGCATTTGCTACGCTGTTTGCTTAACTTTGTAAACTATCCCTGACAATAATTTTAATAGTTGTAGTACTGATGACTAACTTACTTGACACTTTATAAGGAAAAATAAAAGTAGGGGTATTATGCGCTTGTGCAGATGTTAATAACGCCCAAAAGTAATGGCCCATTTTAAATACACCGGTCGGCTCAAAATCACTTTTCGAGCCCCTCCATCTGGCTGGATGCCCATGTATTTTTGTGAAGCCTATTATTTTAGATGATGATCCGTACATTTATTGGCATACCCCACATACAAATGCTATCCCTCTGTGTTCACAAGATTTTGCATATATATCTTACTTTATGCTTCTAATTAGTAAACTGAGCAAAAATATGATCGGCTTATTTCTGATATAACCCCCATACAAATGGGCTCCCGGAATAAGCATTTGGGCTATAGTTTCTTCAAATATTACTTAATTTTGACAAAATAATGCATACATATGTGTCTAACTTTATGCCACTAACTGAATACAAATATTATCGGTCTATTTTTTATTGGGTCGGGCTTGACTTTCTTACTTGTATATTTTGTTGCGTTTCCGCCCAGCGGTTAATAAAAGTGACTAAGAAATCCTTCTTTTTATTTCAAGTTCCTTAAGCGATCGGTGAAAGTCAGTGGATTTTTTTGGGGTAATTCAAGGAATACACGAGGTTACAGTATTTCTAATTAAATAACTTAGATATGTGTATAATATAATAATTGGTGCCACTTAAAATGGGCCAAAATTGGGAAAAATCATTGTTTTCTTTAATGAAAAATTAAAATGTAATTAATAAATATTTTATATTTATTTATTTTACAGGAGTTTGAAATGTTCATATGCTAAATAATCGTCACCCCCGTCACATTTTCTAAAATGTTTTCTCTAATTAAAAATAGTTTTTTGTAGAAATAATGAATCAAATACGATTTTAGCATTTTAAACTACTGCAAAATTTAATAAAACTTAAGCACATTCTTAAAAATATTTTGACACAAGCTGATCTTAAGATGGGAGTTTTTACTTAAGCTCAAATTTGTAAGGTCAAACCTGTGAAAGTCTTCAAGTCGTCATTGTGAGCAGAACAAAACTTGCATTAAAAATATATTATCCTTTAAAATCATAGCATTATTTTTAAATTACATTTTTAAATTGTTTAAGTACTAAAGCAAAATGTGAGCCAAATGGTCACACCCGTCACAACAAATTGTCGAAAACAATATTTAAGTGACTTCACTAGATATTTTCAAAGAAAAAGTATTACTTTTTTGTAAGTAAAACATTTTTTTTAAAACACTTGCTTTATATTTTTAAAAGTAGATGTAAATTTTTTTTTTGGAAAACAAAATCCACCATGTACACCGCTTGCTTTATATTTTTAAAAGTAGATGTAAATTTTTTTTTTGGAAAACAAAATCCACCATGTACACCGCTAAGCTCATAAGAACGCGAAAGCAACACGCAAAATTTTACCCATGTATCAAATATATTTTCCCAGACATGTCCTAAAATCAGTTTCATGTATATAGAAAACGCCACGCCCACTAAGAAAAAAGTAAAAAAAAAACTTTTGTTTAGGAAGTAAATGAAAAAGACCGATAAAAAATCATTAAGCTCGGAAAAGAAAATTCAGACAAAAATCAGGCGATACACAAGTTTGTATGAAAACAAAATTGTTTGTAGGGATAATGCAGCATTGACTTTTTGGTAAAATATATGAAATAAAATTAATGCAGAATCACACACTTGCAAGAAACACATCTACATTCATTTTTATGTGAATTTACATTTGTAAATAATAAAGACGATGCAAACTTACAGTTCTAGCGCTTGCATTAAAATTAGCAACACTTCCTCTAACATATTCGACAATAAAAATATTTTATGCTTCAGAAGATCCTAGCCATTCGATTAATAAAATTTTTGTGCATTTTTTTAAAAAATAAATTAAATACTGAAATATATTTTGGGAAATTTTATTATATATTAAAAAAATACATTTTTAGCCAAAAAAAATTAATTTACTACCTCAAGGCTCTATTTTTTTTTTAATATTACAAGAGTTAATTCTTCTTTAAAATTGCCTATATGCAGCCCTGTCCTATTTTAAAATTTATAACCCATCAATTAAGCATCGAGATAACTTATCTCACTAAATAGTTTTTGCCTCCTAGGTCGCTGAAAGCTTTACCTATTGCCTTTTTTAACTTGTTTAAAGCTTTTGTTAGGTTAAAGAAGCCACTGGCGTATATTCTCTACATATTACTAAACACATTATGAAGGGCACTCTCAACCGATTTATCTTTCAGGGAATCATATTGAGACCAATTAATTGTGTTGATATCAATGTTAACCCTCAGCTGAAATCTATTGGTTTTCCAACGTTTAAGGCAACAGACGGTAGACCGATAGGTCGACAGTCCTTCGGTTTTAAATTGCTTATACTATCAGGCTGGGGTATAAGAACTACTCTAACCTCTATCCATCTCTTAGGCATATATCCAACGAACAAGATATGACCAAAAAGTCCAACGTTCTGTTGAATGGCAGGTAGAATCTCATTCGGTACTAGCTTACCATTCCACTTTTTCATCCACCAACAGTTTAAGGTCCAGTAACCCCAACTTCTCTTTTGGACCATCTGTTACTGTATTTTGCTTTCTACAGCCCAAAAAAGTGTGCTTTTTTAAGTAGTTCTAGAGCCATCGATTTAGAGCGAGTTCCTTAGCCATCCGTTCTTTAGATATATTCTGTTACTATTGGGTCAATAGATAATATCTTTTGGAAACTTGAAATCGATTTACCAACAGTATGGATTGGCAGTACTTTGACCATGAAGCCTTAGATCTTCTTTATATCTTTTAAACCTCTTTCTGTAGCAATTTCCATCACCAGACTTCCTGCTGGTCTTTGCCCTATTGAACAACCTTCTAAGTATAGGCTTCTGAGTTGCCTTTCCCAGTATTTTTGATTTTTTAAAATATTTGTTTCATTAATATTTTGTGATAGAAAGGTTTAAACAATTTTAGTTTGGAAATCACATTTATAAATTTGTATACATCGTCTACAACTAAATGTGTATTATTCTATGTCAGACATCAATTATCAAATATAATACAAAGTTAAGAATACGGTTTTAAATGTAGGCAGACATACACACACTTATGTAAAAATGGATGAATATATGTTTGTATGTTAATTTGAACACATTATTATGTTAATATTTATGTCTATGTTTAGTTTCCTTGACATTCTGCTTTCAATTAAATTTAGTTTTTGATGCGTTTGCATTTACCACACAAAATTTTATGTCATTCATCATCATCCTCATTATTATCACTTATAATTTTGTTTTTATAAAGTTTCAATTGTTTTTATTTATCTTTTAAGAAGAAAAAGCATTTTCTGCAACTTGACCAGTAAATTTTATGTTTTTTATCCCTAAAACTTTATAAATGCGATATGACTGTCATCTATTTTGGTATTATGTTGCATTAAATTATTTGAACGTTTGTGTTTCTTTCTTCAGTACAATTTAATTAGTCAAAAGTTTTTATAAATTAAATTCAAATATATTTGTAGATTAATGTGTAATATAACACATTTAAGTTTTTAAAAAAATTTAATTGATTTAAAGTTTTTTATAAAATTTTAAACTTAAGTCAAGCTTGTTATACCCTTCACATAAGTGATAAGGGTATATACATATAAGTTTGTCATTCCGTTTGTAATATCTTTATTATCCATTTGGGACCCCATAAAGTATATATATTCTGGATCCTTATAGATAGGGAAGTTGATATAGCCATGTCCGTCTGTCCGTGTTATGGTTGAAACTTTCTGAAGCCCCCCGATATTGCATAGACCCGTAAGTGGCATCAAACTGTCAGAAATAGTTGCGAGAAAATCGGTATTGAAATTCAGCGAAATTGCCCAATAAATTACCGAGATATAAGCAAAAAACTAAGACTTCCTCCTTTTTTTCAGTCTACAACAACAACAAAGAACATACTTTTACATGTAATAATAAAAAATCAGCAAAAAAACAACAAAAAGAGAAAAAAACAGAATCAGTCATGTTGATATTATTGAACGACACCCGAAACGAAAATTTTATTAGTATTAGTATTTATACATATAACAGGATTGCCATACAAATCTTAATTTAAACATTTTTAAAATCGCTTCTACGGCTTCCAGGGTTCTCCTACAACGGTAAAATGTAGGACCGACCCGAATTATTTTATCCATCCAAACATTTTTGTGGAACATACTTACCCTATATCTCCAGCCCCTAACATGGTTGCCATACAAAATTTAAAAAAGAAGGTAAGCACCGCTACTACTTCCCCCATTAGTTTTGCCTCCCAAACGTATTCCTAGAGCATACTTACCTCCTATCTTCACGCCCTAAGGGGGTTGCCATACAAAATTTACAAAAATGATGTAAAAATGCCCACAACTTCTTCAGAGTTTGCCTTAGAGCAATAAAGTGTACGACCGACCCCTATTAGTTTCTTCTCCCAAACGTATTCCTAGAGCATACTTACCTCCTATCTCCACGCCCTTAGGGGGTTGCCATACAAAATTTACAAAAATTATATGAAAATGCCCACAACTTCTTCAGAGTTTGCCTTAGAGCAATAAAGTGTACGACCGACTGCTATTAGTTTCTTCTCCTAAACATATTCCTAAAACAAACTTACCCTCTATGTCCACGCCCTTAGGGGGTTGCCATACAAAATTTACAAAAATTATATGAAAATGCCCACAACTTCTTCAGAGTTTGCCTTAGAGCAATAAAGTGTACGACCGACCCCTATTAGTTTCTTCTCCCAAACGTATTCCTAGAGCATACTTACCTCCTATCTCCACGCCCCAAGGGAGTTGCCATACAAAATTTACAAAAAATGATATGGAAATGCCCACAACTTCTCCTTCTTTTTCCCATTAGTTTCCCCTCCAAAACATATTCCTAGAATATACTTATCCCCTTTCTCCACCCTCTAAGTGGGTTGCCATACAAAATTTGTAAAAATTAGGATAAAAACCCCTACAACTTCCCCGTAACCCGTGGAGCGTTAGGAAATGACACCGATCCCTATTTAGAAATTAGAAATATTTCATAAGTAAAAAAATGGATAAAAGTTTGGGATTTCGAAAGGTCAATGTGAAGGGTATATAAGATTCGGCACAACCGAATATAGCGCTTTTACTTGTTTTTTATTATTGATTTCATTGAATCTTCGCTTATGCGAACTTACAATAGGTTCTCAAATCTTAAAATTAATTATAATTTTCATTAGTTCAGCCAATGCCAGATTAAAATTTAAGTTTTCAAAATAAAGTTAATTAATTTCAATGGTTGCATATTAGCGCAATATTATCTCTTCTCATTAGACGAGTATGTCCAATTTGTTGCAAGATATTCCGAGCGAGCTGGTTTGGATGTGTTTCCAACCTGCTTTAATACTTTTCCACATAGCTTAGATCCTTGTGGATGGTGCTACAAGGGAGCATGCTGAAGGCGGAGGCAATGCCATAATTGTATCCCAAAGCACCAAACTGGTTTCAAAAAAAATTATAGAGCAAAAGTTTACAAAATCACGATGTAGAACTGAGTTTTTAGCAATTAGCCAATGAGTTTGAGCAATTTTGAGCTTAGTTTTCATCAACTTCGCCTCTATATGTTACTCCCAAGTGAGACGGTAGTCCTGGTGAATGCCAAGACATTTCGTCATAAATCGTTGAGGCACTATATGGTTGTTAATAAAAATTGGGGGAGCACGTTTCTTTGCGTAAAGTAGACGTTACGTGGCTACATTTTTGTTAATTTATTTTTATTCACTATAACTTTACCCATTTCCCTACTTGGGTTACGTTATTTTGCATTTAGTTCAACGCCTCCTTAAGGAATTCACGAATAGTGAGGAAACCGGCATATCTGTTGCGTAAAGCAAGAATAAAATTGAACCCTTGAGGTACAACGTGGTCCAAAAGAAGTCATCCGATGTTGCTTGGCTCAATTTTTTTTTCTAAATGAAAGACTTAGATTCTGTTTTCTGATTATATTTACTTGAACCATTGAAATTTTATTGGTTAAATCGAGAAGATGATATCGGCGAAAAGCGTGCCTTCGCAATTGATTGCTATACGGGCTAGTTTAGTGGAATTTTTCATCACATTAGCTAGAACTTCGGGCGACAGATTCTCGCACTCGCGTTGAATGTTGTCTCTTAAGGCTTTAAGGGTCTCAGGCTTGTTCACGTAAGCACGGGACCTCAAAAAACCCCACAAACAAAAGTCTGAAACAGTTATATCGGGCGATCTTGCGGGCTAATGTAAATGGCCAAAAAGAGAGATGAGGTGACCCGGAAACGCCACCTTCAAAATATCGTTTGTGACTCGCGCAATGTGTGCCGTTGCTCCGTCTCGTTGCAACCACAAGTTTTCCACTCTTAATTTGTTCAACTGCAGCAGAAAAAACTCGGCTTACTTGCCCCTGTAGGGCGCACCATCCACTGTTGTCGTTTGACCAGTAGCATCCTCAAAAAAAAAGTTCGATGACTCCTCCAGCATCTGCACGATATTTTTGGCGACTGCTCCACATCCTCACTAACAGCGGCGACATTCTATGTAGAACAGGCGCTCCGGGCTAAAATCAGCTCCTATTGATTAAGGACAATACATGTGGTTTCCCTATTTGATTCTGGTTGGTCGACCGGTAATGTACTTTTCTAAAAGATTGTAAATACTGACTGAAAGGTTCAGCTATGTTTTGCTTAACAGGTTTTAATACCATACTCTATGGAAAACGTGGGAGATAGACTTGTAGGCCTATAAGACTTCACCTTCAAAAGATATTTTCTGTGTTTAGTCTATGTTTTTACTAAAACTATTTTCCATTGACTGGAAATTTTAAAGTCGTTTAATATAAAACGAATTATCATATTTACTGTAAAAGGCAACTCTTAAAGTATTTTGGTGCTTAAGTTATCATCGCCAGGAGTTTTAACATTAAAGTTAAGGAGAGCATCTACAACATCTGAAAATCGGAAACGTATTTCTATAGAACGACTAGCAACAACAGGCGGTAATTTATTCACGTCAGTGCATGTATTTGGAGTAAACAGATTTATTAAATGACTTGCGAGCAGATCACATTTTTCTTCATAATCTTGCCCTGGTTTGAGTATTCGGGTCTAGACCTTACAGGTGTTCCCTAAGAGATGCCACTCTGTAAGCCTCCACAGAATTTTTCAACTGGTTTGTACATTCTTTCAGCTTGGTTCTAAGTCGGGGTTATTTGTGCTTTTGCCATTCTCTTCGAGCTTTCTTTTTTTCTGAGAAAAGCGTTTCCACATCGGCGTAAAAATTTTAATGTACTAAGCCTGACGGCAGGTACAAGAAGCACGTTAAACGGCTTTTTTAATGCCCTTATTAAGGCTGCTCAGAAAATCATCGATGTCATCGGGAGTTTTTAGCGGTTGGATTTTCAAGCAGTGGGTGCTGATAAATTTTTTGTTTTCTAACCAATTTATTTTTTAGGCAAAAAAATCACAAGTTGATAGTAGTGATTGTTTTGGGCAAGTGGTCTGAAAATAACCTAACGAGACTTATTCTTCAATAAGTTTTGGGGATATACTATTTGTTACGTCGAAACCGATAAGCTTTTTTGACAGTTTTTTATAAAATGTTTTTTTTTTTAGCCAGAAGTGATTATAATTTATGGTTATTGTTAAAAAATTTAAATGATTTATCTTTTGCAAAAATCTCAATCCTTTGGTACTGTTTAATTTTAATATAACCTTTTCCCTTTTACCTTTTATTATCCAGCTAATAGATATTAATATAAAAAAATGAATAAGATGTTTTAAAACGGATACAAGAAAGGATATAACAATTTCCATTAAGGTAATTTGCTTGACAAAAGCCCTTTCATAGAATAGGGGAGAGAAAAATAATGTTTGAAAAAAAAAAAATAAACAAGACACACTGACACACGCATACAAAGGAAATTTTTCTTTATATCACAACAACATACGCGGCCTTACAAAGCAAAAGTCCAGCAGTTATTTTCCAAGGAACGATGCATTTTTTTATTTAATATTCAAGTGTTAGTATTCAATTTTATTATGTTTGTGTGATTTAATTTTCCTTTTGAAAAATATTTTCCTTTCCCCTCCTTAAAACCCCCCTTTATATAGTTATATGTGCTTTCGTGTATAGTTAAGGTTTATTAAGTTGTACATTAAACAGGATGTGTTTATGTTGCAAAAAAAAAAAAAAGAAAAAAAATCGACACAAAGAAAAGATAAAATGGGTTTGTTATTTTCTCTTAACTGGTCATTTCAATTTAATAACAAAAGGTGAATTGTATAGAAAATAATTTTTGTTCCATAAAAGAAAGAGCAATTTGATTGTTGTTCCTTTTTTTATTCCACTACTTATGTTTCTAAGCATCTGTAAAGGAGTTGAAAGTAAATAATGGAAATAAATTTTTATTTGATAAACGAAATTGACATTAAGTGTGTTTTTTTAATTTCGTAATCTTCTTTGCTGGTTAAATTATATTCTTGCAGCTTAAGAAGTTATTTAGTAAACAGTAACCAGTTTTTATAGTTTCCTTAAAAACATTAGGATATGAAAACATTAAAAAAAATTAAGCCAATCACTTTTTTAAAGGAAGTCTGAATAGCCCGGTAAATCAGAAAGTAAGTGCGTAATTCTAACGGTCTGAGGGTTGTGGGTTTGATTCCAACTAAAAAGTCTGCTTAATTCTACTTTTATTTCTTTCTAACCCTTCTCTTAATTTTATGGTTCCTTCTATATCTATTCTTTCTATCGGTCTCTGCAGGTAAAAAAAGGGACTGAATTCCAAGTGAATTTCTGGCTGTGCTACCTAGCCTTAGTTAGCCTTAAAAGCCACCATCTCCTTTAACAGCTAAGGAAATGAATACGTAAAAAACAGTGTGATCACGAAAACACCAAACGGAGTATCGAATGTCACATGCATTTTGGTGGTCAACTTAGTATTTACACAGCTTGATTAACAAAATTATAAAGATAATGATAAAAAGCCTCGGGATTTGTAAAGATTTAAACTACAATTTTTGATATTGCTTTTTGGGATGCAAACCCCCAAATGTAAGCCCAGGAAAGACAGAACTAGCACTTTTCACCAAGCCCAGGATGAGCTGAGCTGATACAAGCAAAGAAAGCTTGACATCTAGGTATTCTTATGGATAGGATGTTGTTTTGCAAACAGAATGAGGGGAAGAGGTAGCAAAGCTCTAAACGCCTACTACACCTGTAAAAACTCTATTGGAAAAAATCAGGGGATCCAACCGCATCAGCTTAACTGAATTTTCACAGTCGTTGTAAGACCAATTCTTACATATGGAAGTCTCATCTAGTGGAAGGCCTTGAATAGAGACAACATAAGCGAAATTTTGTCAAAAATCTAAAAACTATACAGAAGTAGTATACCACACAAAGCTCTGAATATCATCCTATATCTAGTGCTAGTCATCTAGAATTTTTAAGCGTAAGTCAATCAAGTTAACTTAAAGTAAGTAGAGCCAATAGGACAGTGCTGTGAAAAGTTTCACGTGAGCACCTGCCGCGTTGGCATACACTCATGGTGACTTAAAGCGTTTACGATATTGCCCGTGACTTGGCACCCCAGAATGGCTCACCAGACCATCCATGTAGCAGTTCTCCGTCATGACTCTGTGCAAGCCATAACGGACCCCTTGCTGAGTAGTAGGGCTATCTAAACCCAAATTGCGTCTCCAGTTTTGATCTCGTCATTTCCAATCAAAACAGATCCGCGCCAACAAGACACATCTCCACACGTTTGTAAAACAGTTCCTAACCTTAAGCGAAAACGATTATGATTTATAATGTCGCACCTCCAACGAATGCGACACCCCGCTCATTTTATAGGACTTTCATTTCATACAAATTAATCGCTCCACTTTAATCAACGCTTCATAATCTTCTCACCTCCAGTCAGGAACAAATCACGCACGTGCTTCAACATAACATGCCAAGGCCGGTCATTTTATTATTTGCTACTACTCTGACGGGATCTTGTTTCAGATCCTAAGGTCTCCAGCCAAAGCCAGTTTCCCTATTCACCTACTTCCAAACACACTTACATCTTTTCAGCTATTAGCCTACTTCCTCAGTTGCTCATGTGCCTGGGTAAGCCCACCGAAACTTAGAGACTTTATCTTGTAAACCTTAAGTTTATACAAGACCACTTACACGATCATTTCGAAGCGCGCACAAGACGGACCCCAGCATATCAACTTTCATTCTCAGTTGACCCGCTTGGGGATTAAAACAGCCACCATGTATACTCCAGAAGGCGACCTCACCAATAATTACACCATGCACCACATAAGTAAACGGGGGCTTTTCAAATTCCCGTGGTACCATATAGGACTGTGGTCAGCCTCGTAAATCGACTTCCGTCTATTTTCTACCAATTTTTATTCATTCCAGATAAGGTATTGGTACCTTTTGAACATTGTTTTGCTGTGCCACTTATTGGCAAGATAACATGCCACAGCGTCAACCAGGACAACCTGCCTCAAGCCAGACCAGTAGCTAACCACTTATCCTTTTAAGCCCAAGACAAATTGTTTTAAATTAGCCAAATTGAAAGATGCCCGGTTGATACCACGAGGAGGTAGACATTGGCACTTGCGTTGATGGAAGGTTGTCCGAGAGCTATCCTCTTCCATTAGTAACTTATCAACCGGCCAATATAATACGATGGTATATTGGGGATAGACGGAGAAATATATAAATAGATTTATGGTAGATACAGGTATCAAGGCTGTTGTTTATGTATTGAGAATGGAAGTGAGGTTCAAGGAAGTGATAGAAGTGAATGCGGCAGAGGTAAAGGGCGTAAAAATCTATGTTACAAGTGTCGTAATGCCTTAAGGTTTTGAGGAACAGTGTGTCAAATATAGGCTTGTAGGCTCCATTGAATGCCGAGTTATTGCATGGATACCGGTAATGAAACTGCTGATACTTAAGCTAGCAAAAAGGAGATCAGTCTAGCCTAGAAAGTTAGGGTGCAACCCGGTAAGACCACCATTGGGGCTTTTTTTAGGGATTGGTTAGGGTGGGGTTACTAAGGGTGGCAGGGCTGATTGCAAGACAAGATCTCCAGACTTCATTCGGTTTGAAGTAGAACAAGTAAGAGCACTATATTCGGCTGTGCCGAATCTTATATACCCTTCAAATTGACCTTTCGCAATCCCAAAATTTTTATTTTTAACCATTTTTTTACTTATGAAATATTTCTAATTTTTAAAAAGGCTCTAAGGCCAACTCTAAAGAAGTTGTGGGCATTTTATAATTTTTGTAAATTTTGTATGGCAATCCCCTTAGGGCGTGGAGATGGAGGGTAAGTATATTCTAGGAATATGTTTGGGAGGGCAAACTAATGGGGGTCGGTCGTACACTTTATTGCTCTAAGGCCAGCTGTGAAGAACTTGTGGGCATTTTATCATTTTTGTTAATTTTGTATGGCAACCCCATTAGGGCGTGGAGATAGGGGGTAAGTATGTTCTAGGAATATGTTTGGGAGAAGAAACTAATGGGGGTCGGTCGTACACTTTATTGCTCTAAGGCCAACTCTAAAGAAGTTGTGGGCATTTTTACATAATTTTTGTAAATTTTGTATGGCAACCCCCTTAGGGCGTGGAGATAGTGGGTAAGTATGTTCTAGGAATATCTTTGGGAGGGCAAACTAATGGGGGTCGGTCGTACACTTTATTGCTCTAAGGCCAACTGTGAAGAAGTTGTGGGCATTTTATCATTTTTGTTAATTTTGTATGGCAACCCCATTAGGGCGTGGAGATAGGGGGTAACTATGTTTTACGAATATGTTTGGGAGAAGAAACTAATAGGGGTCGGTCGTTCACTTTATTGCTCTAAGGCCAACTCTGAAGAAGTTATGGGCATTTTTACATCATTTTTGTAAATTTTGTATGGCAACCCCCTTAGGGCGTGGAGATAGGTGGTAAGTATGTTCTAGGAATATGTTTGGGAGGGCAAACTAATAGGGGTCGGTCGTACACTTTATTGCTCTAAGGCCAACTCTAAAGAAGTTGTGGGAATTTTTACATAATTTTTTTTAATTTTGTATGGCAACCCCATTAGGGCGTGGAGATAGGGGGTAAGTATGTTTTAGGAATATGTTTGGGGGGGGAAACTAATGGGGGTCGGTCGTACACTTGATTGCTCTAAAGCCAACTCTGAAGAAGTTGTGGGCATTTTATCATTTTTGTAAATTTTGTATGGCAACCCCATTAGGGCGTGGAGATAGGGGGTAAGTATGTTTAAGGAATATGTTTGGGAGACCAAACTAATGGGGGTTGGTCGTACACTTTATTGGTCTAAGGCAAACTCTAAAGAAGTTGTGGGAATTTTTACATAATTTTTGTAAATTTTGTATGGCAACCCCATTAGGGCGTGGAGATAGGGGGTAAGTATGTTCTAGGAATATGTTTGGGATGGCAAACTAATGGGGGTCGGTCGTACACTTTATTGCTCTAAGGCAAACTCTAAAGAAGTTGTGGGCATTTTTACATAATTTTTGTAAATTTTGTATGGCAACCCCATTAGGGCGTGGAGATAGGGGGTAAGTATGTTCTAGAAATATGTTTGGGAGGGCAAACTAATGGGGGTCGGTCGTACACTTTATTGCTCTTAGGCCCACTGTGAAGAAGTTGTGGGCATTTTATCATTTTTGTAAATTTTGTATGGCAACCCCATTAGGGCGTGGAGATAGGGGGTAAGTATGTTCTAGGAATATGTTTGGGAGAAGAAACTAATAGGGGTCAGTCGTACACTTTATTGCTCTAAGGCCAACTCTGAAGAAGTTGTGGGCATTTTTACATAATTTTTTTAAATTTTGTATGGCAACCCCATTAAGGCGTGGAGATAGGGGTTAAGTATGTTATAGGAATATGTTTGGGAGGGCAAACTAATGGGGGACGGTCGTACACTTTATTGCTCTAAGGCCAACTCTGAAGAAGTTGTGGGCATTTTATCATATTTGTAAATTTTGTATGGCAACCCCATTAGGGCGTGGAGATAGGGGGTAAGTATGTTCAAGGAATATGTTTGAGAGGGCAAACTAATGGGGGTCGGTCGTACACTTTATTGCTCTAAGGCCAACTCTGAAGAAGTTGTGGGCATTTTATAATTTTTGTAAATTTTGTATGGCAACCCCCTTAGGGCGTGGAGATAGTGGGTAAGTATGTTCTAGGAATATCTTTGGGAGGGCAAACTAATGGGGATCGGTCGTACACTTTATTGCTCTAAGGCCAACTGTGAAGAAGTTATGGGCATTTTATCATTTTTGTTAATTTTGTATGGCAACCCCATTAGGGCGTGGAGATAGGGGGTAAGTATGTTCTAGGAATATGTTTGGGAGGGCAAACTAATGGGGGTCGGTCGTATACTTTATTGCTCTAAGGCCAACTCTGAAGAAATTGTGGGCATTTTATAATTTTTGTAAATTTTGTATGGCAACCCCATTAGGGCGTGGAGATAGGGGATAAGTATGTTCTAGGAATATGTTTGGGAGAAGAAACTAATGGGGGTCTGTGATACATTTTTTTCCTCTACGGGTGAGTCCGGGGAAGTTATAGCGGTTTTTACCTTATTTTTTAAAATTTTGTATGGCAACCATGTCAGGGGCTAGAGATAGAGGGTAAGTATATTTCACAAAAATGTTCGGATGGAAAAAATAATGCGGGTCGGTCTTACATTTTACCTTTGTAGGAGAACCCTGGAAGCCGTAGGAGCGATTTTAAAAATGTTTAAATTAAGCTTTGTATGGCAACGCTGTTATATGTATGAACACTAATACTAATAAAATTTTTGTTTTGGGTGTGTTTCAATAATATAGACATGACTGATTCTGTTTATTTTCGTTTTTTGTTTTTTTTTGTTGTTCTTTTATTATTACATGTAAAAGTATGTTCTTTGTTGTTGTTGTAGACTCAAAAAACCGAGGTAGTCGTGGTTTTTTGCTTATATCTCGGTTATTTATCGGGCGATTTTGCTGAATTTCAATACCGATTTTCTCGCGACTATCTGTGACAGTTTGATACCACATTCGGATCTATGCGATATCGGGGGGCTTCAGAAAGTTGATTTCAACCATAACACGGACAGACGGGCAGACGGACAGACGGACAGACGGACATCGCTAAATCGGTTTCCCTATCTATAAGGATCCAGAATATATATACTTTATGGGGTCCCAAATGGATAATAAAGGAATTACAAACGGAATGACAAACTTATATATACCCTTATCACTTATGTGAAGGGTATAAAAAGTACTAACCTGCTTTTCAATGAGTAAAAAACATATATTAGATTTTTTATAGTGACTTTCACGGGGCACTAAAATGTGGGAATTACGATCACTAAGCGAAAAAGAACAACTTTAGATTTCTGCAGGCTGTGCAAAATTGATGATGAGAGCCCAAACCTGCAAGCCAGTGACTAAGAAAGCTCTTCTATGGTGCCTTGGTGAGATACCTGCTTGTTGTCTAGAGGAAATCTGTTAATTCTTCAAGGGTGTAGAATGGTTACCTTAGTTGGCAGCTTCTCGATATGTTGGTAAAAAAAGAATGACAGAAAAGAAAAAACGTGAAGCTATGAAATCGCAAAATAGGCAATAGCAATGACAGCCACCTATCAAAGCTTACTAGGGCAACGTTTGCAATATTCTAATCTTTTGAGGAGAAAAATCGAGTCTTTATAGATTTATAAGATGAACAGATCCGTGATTATAAACTTACTCTACTTAATTCACTGTTTATTATTTTAATAATATTGTGCTAAGCTGGCAATTAACCCGATAATTCGTAAGTGCAGTTTTTTTAGAAAACTTCTATATATTATCTAAAACAAAACACAGAATGTAAAAACCTACTAAACGCATAAAAAAATTTGCATAATTTTTTCCCCAATATTGGTCAAGAATCTCTAGTTTTCCATTTTTAAATTTTGCAATAATGTACAAAAAATATGAAAAACCTACTCTCTATATATAACTAAATTTCATATTTCCAGAATCAAAATGTTAGGACTATGCACTTTTTGACTTTTAGCCAAATTTTAAAATATCTAGTCATATTCATAGAGCCAATGTCCCAAAATGATGCAAAAACAACAAAAAATTTAAGAAAAGGACATCTGTACACTTCAGACCTACAACCTCAATTTGGGGCAATAATATGAAAAAATAATGTTATATAGCTAGGGTCATAATCTCAATACTTATAGAAAGTACCAAAAATGCAAAAAGTACTATTGACCTCTCAATAGAGTTTCATCTCCAATATTGACCAATAGTTGTTAGCTTATATTTGTTATATTCCAAAAAACTTAAAAGAGTACCAAATATCTAAAAGATATAATTCTTGCATACTTAGATGACTTTTTTCCTTTATCGGCATCCACAGCCCTTAATTGATTTAGAATTTATCAAAATTTGTACTATTTTTTCTATCTTTGAATATCCATTTAAAAAGTACAAAGAATGTATTCATATTTTTTCCACACCTACCGAATGCAATTAGAATTCTGTTTCTACCTTTATTGATTTAAAAGTTACAAAAAGTATCGAAGAAATACCAATATATAATGCTTTCCCATTTTCTGTCCCTCAGGGGTCCAAAGTTTCTTAAAGGTAGCAAAATCATATTCTTATTTTGTCGAGATCTTTGAATGCAATTTCAATTATGTTTCCATCTTTCCTAGTTTAGACGCTACAAAAAGTACCAATACCTAACGTGTGCCCTTTTTTCTTCTCTTTAGGATCCAAATTTTGGAAAAGGACCTGTTGAACGAAATGTAAATTATGATTATAATTTTATTGGTTTAAAATTACAAAAAGTACCTAAGAAGTATAAATATGTAATGTGGACTATTCTTTTTTTCTTAAAGTACAAAATTTAAAAGTTAACCAAAAATTTCAAAATAGTTAAAAAAAATATTTATTCATGCTGAAGTTGCAAAGTGAACCTAGACCTTTTAAAAATTAAGTTTTTACCCTTTTTTACAGACAGACACAAGTCAATTTATTTATTGAGTAGAATTCGACACTTTTCCTTTTTATTTTAATCTAGTTTAGGACACATTAACATTTCGATTTTTCTCTATTTGGTTTATTTTTACCTTCTTTGGGCCCGAATTTCTCGAAATCCCGTTTTAGTCGTTCTCTACATTGGAAGAGGTACCTGCAGTCTCTAGCTTTAAGCGTTTGGGTGGTACGATGATGACTAAGCCAGTAAGTCAGTCAATAACGTAATAGTTGCGAATATAAAAATAAAAAAAAAATATGTAACACGTACTTATTTATATGTATGTTAGTGTATTTGTGAGTTTTTTCCTCGATTATATTTCTACTTTATTTGATTACTTTGTCCCTTTTCTTTAACAATTTAACTTTAAATATTGAAAAGAAAGTTTCGTCCTTTATACTGTAATCAAAATTTTCTTTAAGTAAACAAACTAAAATAGAAGTTTTATTTTACGAAAAAAAAAATCTAAATTTTGCAATTCCTTTTAATCGTGCTTAGAATATATTTTATATTCTTTTAAAAAGTTTAAAGTATCAAAGGAAAGTCCCCAAATACTTAAAACGTTATCTTTTAGCTTATTGAAAATTCTTATCGAGATTTTTTTTTATTATTTTATTAGAATAAATAGTAAGTGGGTGTCTAATGTAACTAATGCTCGTATGGGTATATGTTTAAGCATTTATTTATATGAATAAGTGTGTGATTATATTTTTTTTAACATTTTCCTGTCTTTTGTAAATAAAATTTAATTTTTTTAATTCAACTAAAATGATGAGCTTTGAAAAAATAATTATATAAGCATGAAAACATTTATTGTTATAAAACATAAATAGTAAAACTTTTCAATCCTTTTACTAAATTTTTTTTGCTAATCAAAAGTAAAACCAAGTAGACAAGCAAAATTTTGCATAATATTTAAAATTTTAACGACAACGAGAAATACAAAAACTAAAAGAGCGCTGATAATACTTTTAACACGTATTTTAAAATTATTACTACAAACCATCTACAAACAAATCGAGCAATTTATTCTTATTGTTGCATTCATCCATCAAATGAATAACACAAACCATTTTTCGTTACCCAAAACAAAATGTTATACACAGCAAATTTAACTCTATTCGTACTGGTTTTAAATCAAATACAAAATATTTAGGTTTTTAAAACCCGTCAAAAATCGTTGAAAACCACAAAACCAAAAACACAATTCGCAGCAATGGACAAAATCACACAGAAATCAAACGTTTTAAATGCAAAAATCTTTGGAAAAAAAGCTACAACAACAAATTAGATTAAGTGCAAACAAAAAGTCAGCAAATAAATCGTTTTAAATTTCAGTAAATAGGATTTGAGTTTGCTGCTTCAAAACATACGCAATCAGTATTTGAGTATTTCGCTCTAACGGATAAACATGCACATGCATGTATACATGAGTGTAATATTTTAATTTTTTTTTTGATGAGAAATGGACTTATGAAATTATTGTTACATAGTTATGGTAAAGTGAAGTTTGTAATATCAACAACCGCTAAAACTCACGAGGACATCAATGATTGTCTGAGCAGCTTTGGTGAGAATGTTAAAAAAGCCGTTGAACATGCTTCTTTTGCCTACCGTCAGACCAAATATAAAAAAATTTTTTTCTGCAGATGTGGAAACGCTTTTTTCTGAAAAAGGGGGTCTCGAAGAAAACAGCAAAAGCATAGATCGCCCTGACTTATAATTAAGCTAAAAGAATGTACAAACCAATTGAAAATCTTGCTGAAGGTATACAGAATGACATCACTTAGGAAACGCCTGAAAGGTTTAGACTCGACTTCTAGGACAAAATATTTTTAATGGCAATTAGCCAAACGTCTTTTAAGACCTGCTATCGCAAAACAACCACTTCGTGTTCTAAAGGAATCCTGGGCAGGAAAAGACGAAGAAAAATGCGATCTGCTCGCAAGTCATTTAAGGAACGTGTTCACTCCTAATACATGTACTAACGAGAGTGAGTTCCGTTTCCGATTTTTAGATGTCGAAGAAGCTATTAATAATGTATATGCTAAAAAAGCTAAAAAAAATATTTTTTTTAAAGCCATATTACGACTTGAGCATTTCCCGCCAATATGGACAGTTGCCTTTGTAAAGAAGATTCAAAAGACTGGAGCCTTAGAGATCTATAGTCTGTTATCAACTACGCAGAAATTCTTTTAAAATCTAACAAACTGACCCCGATTTCGAAAGACAAAAACTGCATTCAAAATCACCAAGTTGGCCTGAGAAGTCAACATCGAACAAACCCATGAAGAAAAGAAGTGCCGCTGTGCACTTTTTATCGACGTCTCTTAAGCTTTCGATAGGGTATAGCAAGAAGAAGTGTTGTGCAAACTAAAGCTGCACCCTCCAGCCAATATCTTCAACCTATTAGAGAAATACATAGCCGTTCGATCACTTATGTTGTCCTCAATCCATAGGGGCTGATGTTCCTCAAGGGAGATTATTAGGTCCAATTTGCCATTGGCTTTACACAACAGACATGCCCACAAACAATCTTACTCACACTTCGACACTTGCTGATAAAACCGCCTTTCACAGTTGTTATAAAAAAACCTTAACCTCGAAATAACTGCAACACCACGATCCCAAGTAGAGAAATGGGAAAAATTATGGGGTACTAAAATAAATGAACGAAAATGAACCCACGTACCCTTATATATTACACAAAGACACGTGCTCCCCAATCCTTATTAAAAACCAAATAAATCCTTAATGCAATGAGACGAAATACCTTGGCACTCATCTGGATCGTGATTGCACTTTGCATTCTTACATAGAGGTTGACAAAGTTGACAAAAATTAAACTTTAATTCATTGGCTGATTGCTAAAAACTTTGTGCTACGTCTTGGTTGTAAACTTGTGCTCTACAAATTAATTTTAAACCAATTTCAAAACTGTTTCCGCCTTCAACATAGGGAAAATTCAACGGCGTCAAAACAAAATTATAAGAATGATAATAGCAACATCCACAAGGATCTTCAAGTTTCATAAGTTAAATACAAATTCAATATATATGTGGACACGTATTTAAATAAACTGAAAACACATCAAAATCCGCTCGCTCGAAGCGTCTTGTAACGTAGTGGACATATTCGTCTAAACAGAAGGGATAATATTGATCTAAGATGGAACAATTGAAATTAATTAACTTTTTTGAGAACTTAAATTTTAATTGAAAAACAAGTAAGAGCACTATATTCGGCTGTGCCGAATCTTAGATACCCTTCACATTGGACTTTCGAACCCCGAACCTTTTTTTTTATTTTTATGTGTTTTATTACACATGAAATATTTCTAATTTTAGGAGTCTGTGTCATATTTTGACCCTCTTAGGGTTATAAGGGCAGCTGTAAGAGATTTCACCCTAATTTTTTTAAATTTTGTAGGGACTTTAACTGTAATTTTTTTAAATTTTTTATGGGAACCCCCTTAGGTGATAGAGATAGGGGGTTGGTATATTTTAGGAATACGATTAGGAGGAAGAACTAATGGGGGTCTGTGATACATTTTATTCTTCTAGGGGCGACTCCGAGAAAGCTGTAGTAGTTTTACCTTATTTTTATAATTTTGTGTGGCAACCCACTTAGGGGTGGAGATAGGAAGTAAGTATGTTCTAGGACTTCGTTTGGGAGGGGAAACAAATGGGGGTCAGTCGTACACTTTATTTCGCAAAGGCCGACTCTGAGAAAGTTGTGGGCATTTTTCATAATTTTTGCAAATTTTTTATGGCAACCCCCTTAGGTGATTGGGATAGGGGGTAAGTACACTCTAGAAATATTTTTAGGAGAAAAAACAAATGGGAATCTGTTATACATTTTTTTCCTGTATTGGCGACTCCGGAAAAGTTAAAGGGGGTTTTTCCTATTTTTTTTTTTTTTAAATTTTGTATGGCAACCATGTTAGGGGCTTGAGATAGAGCCTTGCATTTTACCTTTGTAGGGGAACCCTAGAAGCTGTGGGAGCGATTTATAAAAAATTAAAAAAAAAATTAAACTTTATATGGCACCCCTGCTAGGGGCGGAGATATAGTGTAAGTATGTGCCAAAAATTGTTTGTGGAAAAAAATTTTTGGGAATCGACCTCGTACATGGGACGGGGAAACTCCGGAGTAGTTGTTTTTATGTTCAAAAGTTTTTGAGAAATAAACAGAGGTAGTCTTGGTTTTTGGCTCGGTCAGTTATGGGACAATTTTGCTTGATTTCAATAGCGATTTTTTCGCGGATATTTCTAATAGTTTAATACTGCTTTCGGGTCTCTGCGATATCGGTGGACTTCAGAAAATTGATTTTAGCCATGATACGATCAGACGGGCAGATGGAAATGGCTAAATCGAGTTCCCCATCTATAAGGATCCAGAATATTTATACTTTATGGGGTCGCAAATGGATAACAAAGTAGTTACAAATAGAATAAAAAACTTATATTTACCCTTATAATTTATGTGAAGGGTATAAAAACACTTCTCTTACCGACAACAGCGAAAATAACTCGTCTGAACCTGAATATAAGTTTTTTTTATTAAATTATTGCTTAGCATATGAAAGCTATGGTAGGTCTTGACCGACTATAACTTTCTTCGGCACTTGTCTGTTAATTTAAAAAACGCCAAATTTTAATAAAGCTACATTCATGCCAATTGACGCCATCCTCTCGATTTTATTGCTGTTGCACCGATTGCAGCGGAGGATATTGTCTACCACAACCAGTAAGGACGATAAGTGCATTAATGATGTTGTTAACGCTGACAAATATTACAACAGAGCCGTCCTGTATAGTGTTTAAATATTGATGAGAATGTTTTAGATGATGATGGCAAATGGTATTTTGTTACTTCAACGGATGTTTTCTTTGAATGATGAAGCTGATCGACATTTGTTTAAATTTGTAACAGTAGTTTGTTGAAAATTTACTTAATTCAGCCTAATGATGCGTCAAAATAAGGTGCCAATCAACAGTAGTAATACAATGGCTAAACCAACAAACTTTAGACCATTTTTATGATTGACTGTTTGTCTATTTGTCTGCTCGTTAATAAAGTTTGTCTGTTTCTATTTACCATTGGAGTTAAATTACTGTTATTGGGTGCATAATTACACTAAATTTAAAATTACTAGTTACTATGAGAAGTTATATTTGTACATCAAAATAATACATTATTACAACAACAATTAGAATGGAGATTGTAAAAGTTCATCGAGGGATGTAAAGTGAATAGAAATATTCGGAGATTTTAAAAAATAATTGTAATCCTAAATATTGTGTAAAATTCTTAAATGGACACAATTTAAGGTTTCGCAATTTCAAGAAGTAATTAAAAATAAATTAATAGCATGTTTACCGATGTCGAAAGAATACTTTCGTTCGCATTCTAAGCGAAAGAAAACTGATTTCGGTTTACCTAAGTATACTTTAAGCGAACGTTCACTCAAAAGACAAATCGAACGAAAACGATAGCATTTTCATACAAAATTGGGTTTACCTAAGTCGAACGCAAGCTAAATATGCGAACGTAAATGTCTAAATCAGTCACTTGTTATTTTGCTTTCGAGTGCCATAAAAGTATGTAGTTCTTGATGTAAATTAAACTCCACTTTGTATTAAAATGCTAAAAAATATAAGTTAAATATGTTCTCAAGGGTTATTGGTTAAAACATTATATTGTTTAAAGCTAAAATTAAATGAAAATTGATTTAAAAAAAAAATATACCAAAATTTTGTAGGTTTTATAGCCTGTTTCACGATGTCGAAAGAATGCTTTCGTTCGCATTCTAGGCGAAAGAAAACTTATTTGGGTTTCACTAAGGTATACTGTAAGCGAACGTTTACTCGAAAGACAAGTCGAACGAAAACGTAAGCGTTTTCATCAAAATTAGGTTTCCCTATGTCGAACGCAAGCTAAATATGCGAACGTAAATGTCAAAATCAGTCACTTGCTATTTTGCTTTCGAGTGCCATAAAAGTATGTAGTTTTTGGTGATAAAGTTAAGTCCACTTTGTATTAAAATGTTAACAAATATAAGTAAAATATGTTCTCAAGGCTTATTGGTAAAAACATCATATTGTTTAAAGCAAAAATTAAAGGAAATTTGATTTTTTTAAAAAATCTACAAAAATTTTGTAAGTTTGAATTATGAAATGTTTTCAGTGATGTCCATTATACCGAATTTTTAACTAATTTAAAGCCACTTGTAGAAGTAAATAAACAAAAATAGCAAATTACCATTCAATTTTACAAAAAATTAACTGATTGCATCTCTTTTCTTGTATTTTTGTTTCCTGATTATCTGGTGTGATTGTTGCGGGCGGACTAAATACATATTCATGAAGTACCGTTAGAAACACGCGATTGTAAACTAATGTTGTGCATATATGATCTCAAGATAATTTGCAAAATTATTTTGATAATGTTTAAATTGCACTTTCATTTTATTGTTCTTATAAAATATATTATTTTCCCCTTTTTCAAAATTAACCAAAAATCAATGCACTTCTTAATGTGGGTTTTTACAGAATTTTACGCATATAAAACTATATTGGGCATATAGTTCATAGATAAATTTTAATATATTTATATTTTATAAATGAAATAAAACCATAAAAAATTATAGGATAAATGAATGACAAATTTTTTCTATATATCGTCATAATTGCATAGCTATGTGTATATTTTGTAAATTAATATGTTTAAAAAAGCAATAATCCAAAATTCTGGTTATAAATACATAAAATTTAAAAAAAATTACTTCTTTGATTATAAAAACAAAACATATCAAAAGATTTTGCTTGTCTTCAAAACATTTATTTAAAAATATGCAAAATGAAACTTATATTGTTATAGAATGATTTACCTTTAGTAGGAAATGCGGGATTCATCTTTGTTGAATCTAATGATACTTAAGAAAGAAGTCCCCTTAATAATAAATTTTTTCTTATAAGTAATAAGTTCCTATAAAAATGAAGTACTGAATGCGACATTTTTGTAGCTAAGCCATGGTATTAATATCCCAAAAACCTAGGACTTGTTAATATTATCTTATGTTAATTTTAACATTAAAAAATTTACACATTATTGAAAATTATTTTTTTCCTGTCTCTTAGTGCTTTACAATTTAAGAATGATAGCATCACTGCTTTATGTATTAAAATTTGACTAATTATGAAAGTAAGTGCCTACCATTGGGAGGCAAAAAAATTTGTTACGTAAAAAGACACTTTCACAAAACTTATAGCAAAACAAAAATTAATAATTTTTAATCTACACGTTTAAGGGAAAAACATATTTTTAAATTTAAAATTGATTTGAAGTATTGATTTTAATAAAAATTTCGTTTAACAAACCTATTACAAATTTAAAAATTATTTATGCATATGCCCCAAAGTATGTAAGCATTTTGATATTTTTATTTTTTCTCTGTTAAAAACAAGCCCGTAAGTAAAGGCGAACGAAAGCTGTCGAAATAGTGAAACCCAAATTGACTCGAAAGTGAGTGACTAGCTTTCTTTCGTATAGGTTTTCGTTCGACATCGTGAAACAGGGTATTAATTATGAAATGTTTTCAGTGATGTCAATTATGCCGAATTTTTAACTAATTTAAGACCACCTGTAGGAGTTTGTAAGCAAAAATAACTAATTACCATTAAATTAACCAAAAAATAACTGATAATATCTATTTTATGTATTTTTGTTTCCTGATTATCTGATGTGAGTGTTGCGTGCGGGCTAAATACATATTCACGAAGTACCGTTAGAAACACACGATTGTAAACTAATGTTGAGCATTCATATATAATCTAAAGATAATCTTCAAAATAATTTTGATAATGTTTACATTGTATTTTAATTTTATTGTTTTTACTAAATATATTATTTTCCACCTTCTCAAAATACACCAAAAATCAATGAACTTCTTACTATGGGTTTTTACAGACTTTTACGCGTATAAAACTACATTTGATATATAGTTTATAAATAAATTCCTCATATATTTATATTTTATAAATGCAATAAAACCATAAAAATTATAGGCTAAATGGATGGCAAATTCTTTCAATAAGTCGTCATAGCTATGTGTATATTTTGTAAACAAATATGTTACAAAAACTATGATCAAAACTCTAGTTATAGATACATAAAAAATTAAAAAAAAATATATTTCTTTGGTTATAATAAGATAACGATTCAAAAGATATTGGTTTTCTTAAAAATATTTACTTAAAAATGTGAAAAATGAACTTGTATTGTTATGGAATGAATAACCTTTAGTAAGATATGCGGGATTCTTCTTTGTTGATTCTTATGATACTTTAGAAAAGGGTCCCTTAATAATAATTTCTTCTAACAAGTAAAAATTTTTTTAAACAATTAAGTGCTGACTGCGTCATTTTTGTAGCTAAGCCATGGTTTAAATATCCCAAAAACCTAGCACTTGTTAATATTATCATATGTTAATTTTAACATGAAAAAAGGTACACATTATTGAAAAGATTTTTTTTCTTTGTCTCTTAGTGCTTTATAATTTAGAAAAGTTAGCATCACTGCATTATGTATTAAAATTTACTTACTATGAAAGTAAGTGCATACCGTTAGGAGACAAAAAAATTTGCTACGTAAACTGACATTATTACAAACTTATATCAAAAAAATATATATATATTTTGATCCACACTTTAAAGGAAAAAAACAAATTTTTAAATTAAAAAAGGGATTTGAAGTGTTGATTTTAATGAAAATTTCGCTTAACAAACCTATTGCAAATTTAAAAACTGTTTATGCATATGCCCCAAAGTATGTAAGCATTTTATTATTTTTATTTTTCTCTGATGAGAACAAACCTGTCAGCCAAGGCGAACGAAAGTTGTCGAAATAGGTAAACCCAAATTTATGCGAAAGTGAGTGACTAGCTTTCTTTCGTATTGGTTTTCGTTCGACATCGGTAAACAGGCTATAAAAAAATTATTCGAAAAGCACATTTTAAATGCATGTTTAAAAGCCTTCATTAAATCTAAAATATTTATTTTTTGTATAATTTAATGAAGTTTTATTTGTGCCGCATAGAAGTTAAGCGGAAGGGCAACAGATTTATTTTTACAAAACCAGTTACACTAATGAATATTGGCGATCAAAGGGTTATTATATGACATTCACATAATCACAATAATTTAAACAAATTTTTGTTAAATAATTTTAAAATACGTTGATGATGGTGAAAAAGAGTATAATGAATTTGTTACATAAAATTGTAAATACGCATTTAAGGCAAAGGATATTTTAAAATCCTACATTTAAAAGTTGTTGTTGTTTTGTAAATACAAGGTGTCCGCCGGCAAGGTTTACTGTTTTGTTTGTTTATCATTTTTTATTAAATGAAAGGAATGGATCTTATATTGATAAATGTTTTACTTAATGTCGGCCATTATGTCTAAAATACAATGTCAGACAAATGTTCGCCTCTGTTAGCATCACAAAAGCGAGCCCTTTTGAGCAGATTTTTATTACATTCTCACACATTTCACGCGGTATTTCATTATTTTCGTTACGAATATTTTGTTTGAGCTACTTTAGCGTTTTTGGTTTATTTGCATTAACATTGCTTTTTAGGTATTCCCACAAAAAGAAGTCCGAAACAGTATAATCAGGCAACCGTGGAGGCCAACTATCATCCCAATTTCATAAAATAACTCATTGTGGAAAGATGTCTTGCAGTACTTCCATTGTAATCCTGGCTGCATGGGATGTGGCACTGTCTTGTTAGTACCACATGTTAACCCAAAGCATGCACTAAAAAGTTTTCAATTTTATCACGATATCGATTCCCATTGACAGTTAGCGTTAAACCGTTTTCAGTTTCAAAAAAGTAAGGTCCAATGATTCCTCCTGACTAAATTGCACGCGAGACTGCCACTGCTAATGAATGCAAAGGTGACTGATGAATAACTTGAGGGTTTCTAATTTTCTAGAACCGACAATTGTGTTTATTCACATATCCCATATCATGAAAATCGATGATTGATTTTGATAAAACGTTTCAACAATTAAAACACGTTGGTTTACTGTATATTTCTCCGTAATAAATTTGTCACGGCCTTACTTCACGACTGCAAAATATGAGCTGTCAAGACTAATGTTTACCAAAATGGCGGTAAAACAAAGTAGTATACCATGCCGGCGGACACCCTGCATAATTGTGAAAATGTTTTCCATTCGTGTTGTTTATTTCAAAAAATTAATATTTTCTATATAATTTTCCACGTTTTAGGATGAAATTGCATAATAATGAGTAAATGTGTGTACGTGTAGCGTTATTATCCCACATACATATTTACATACAAACATACGTACACAAGTACATATATTCATTCACAAAATAAGTAGTTTAAATCGTTATTTAGTTTCTAAAATTTTATACATTTTTATTGAATTTTATTAATTTGAGTTGTTGTTGTTTTTGTTGATTTTTTTATATATATTTGAAAATGCACAACGTTTTCAATTATTTTGCAATAACTGCAGGCATTAAAATCAATATTTACCAAATAATAATAATAATGAAAAAAAAATTTCAAACTAATAGTTTTAATGAAAATAAATCCTGTTTTTAAGGAATCATGATTTAATTTAATAAAATTTAAAAACATTAAAAATTTTAAATAATGAAAATCTATAACCACTGCTTTGTGACGTATGTTTCGCAACTCGTCGGGATTTCAGTTTTACGTCAGCTTATATCAAAGGAAAAATATTCTTTGGCTTTAACCATATATTTATTTTAAAATCTTTACTGTGGTCGGATTTGTAGGTTTACTCCCATCAGGAACCTCCCCAGGTGGTGGGTAGGGAAATGCGCGTGTACGGTTCATTCAACGCGTATCAGAAAAATAAAATATATGAGCCACAAACCTTTCAATATATCTGCAGCTGGATATATTGTTTTGGATGCAGGCAGAGATCTAACTAGTCGATCGGTATGGCCGCATCGCAGATATCAAATGGCCCAAAGGAATTCCTTTTCTAGCTTGAATACTCAAACGTTGTCAGAACTTGGGACGCGTTTCATTATTCTTTCAATGCTAAAATAGAATGTGTTTTAAGCAAATCAAGGAAATTGTTCCTGAAATCCGGGATTTGTTGCATGTTTCTCGTCTTTTAAGGTTAAATCAGGCGTGACTTAACTGTATCGCCAAAGCCATAACAATTGAAAATGCAATTGGTTTCCGATTGTGTTCCAATTGGACGCAATAGGATTTCAGTTGGATTTTCAATAGGAAAGGTTATGGCGTTACGGTTAAGTCACGTATAAAGCAACCTTTAAGAATAACACGCCCATTTGTGGTCGACTGGCCAATGAATCGCACTTCTCATTATAAAGAAAGCTCGTTCTTTTGTCGCGCAGTTTGTGTGTGGAATAAACTTTTTTAAGATGTTTCTCCTATCACAGTTAATATTGAGAAATTTAAGTTAAATGTCCATAAACACTCTACCCGCTTTTCTCCTTTCTATAACTTCATATAACAAAATGCAGTGCATGTATGGAACTTATCCTCTGAGTGCTCGTTTAAAAAAAAGAATTTAATTTCTTACTTAAGTGGCTATTACAGAATGCTAGGTCCGTTAGCCTAATGTACAATCGATTTCGCTGTTCTGCAATTCTTTTCCAACTCCTAACTTTAGGTTTTGAGATCCTTTCATTGGAGACTCGGCCTTCCCCTTCTATGTGATCCATTACCAGGTTTGTATTAAAATGATTTCCAAGCTTGAGCATCTTCATTCATTCCCCTCAACATGACCAATCAAACCTAAACGTTGACTCCTGGTACGCATAACTATGTCAATGCCAGCAAACAGCGCTAAAAACTTGCGGTTCATATGACACCGGTATTCTCTGTCAACGCAGACCGGTCCAGAGATCATTCGAAGAACTTTTTATCAAACACTTAAAACACTGCCTCCTCTGCTCTTGCAAGTACTCATGCCTCAGAGTCATATATGCACTGGTAATATCAGTGTCTTGTAGAAAGTGATTTTTGTCCAAAGTATCATCTATTAGCTAATATTGTTCTTCTTTATATCTCAAAACTGATGTTGCTTGTTTTGTTTATGGTGGAACCAAGATTTGCCCAAATATAGTGGACATCTTTTGCGTTGATACCATCAACTTAATTTTCTCCATTTACTGCCCACTTTGGCTGATTCTTTCTCGAATTTTTCAAAAACGTCAGTTCCTGCTTGCAATGTTCGTCCCAATATGTCGATATCATCAGCGTAAGCGAGTAATGTGAGCTGCTTTGTGTATATTAAGATCTTAAATGACTGCAATTAGGCCCGGTTGCATCAATTGTTGGCAGTTTTCATGAGTTGCTGGTTGGCTTGGGCTTAATACATTAGCGTATGTCTTGACTAGTAGCTGCCTGTAATGATTGGGAAAAATTTGATGTCTGAAAAAGGGACAGAAAAAATTAATATGATTAGATTAACTGATGTGTGGTTTCCACCTTTGGCTTTTTGCACTTTGGTGTGAGTGACATGCTATTCCCCACACACAACACAAGCAGACAGAAACTTAAAATTATTTCGGTTTGGTCATATTTTTGGCATCTTAAGCACTTTGCGGGAAGATAACATTTCTCAAATTAGTGACCATTTATTTGCATTTCTGAATCAAATATATAAATATGTTTGAACTAATTTTATAAAACATATGTTTGTTTAATTAATTGATTTATTCATCCCAACTAAAAGAATTTTAACTTTTCTGATGACATTTACAAAGTCGTATCCACAAACACTCAATCGTTTGCAGTTGCCTTTTAAACAGACTCCTTTCAATGCATAAGTATGTAAATCGTTCAGGTATGTAAGATAGGAAACAGCGATATCGCTGAAATTAGTTTAACAATCTAGTCATCATCCAATTTGTCTTTTTACTTTTATTTTTTATTTAATACAAACTTTTGCATCATTTACAACTTTTCTATGCTCTGTTGCATGCGCACACACACACCAACGCATATCCAAAGATGCACGTTTTTAATAGAAAACTAAGAGAAAGTTTAAGGGCGAAGAAAGAAAGACACTCAGTAAATAAATAGTTTTGGATTTAAGTCATACTTATAAAAGGATTTTGTTTTTGTTGTTGTAAAGCAATGATACATTGCCAAAGGGAAATGTATGGGAAACAGTTTTAACAACACGACATGCTAAATGTTTAGACCAGAGAGTTTCAAACAAGTTGTTTACGTTGCTCGACTGGCACAAATGCCTACAGAAAACACTTCTTGTCACTTCTTGTTGCAGCATAATGGCAAGGCAACGCCTACTCCGTTAAAGAAGCCCCGATATCCTTGCTTGGTACGACCAGATGTTTCGTGGCACTATTGAAGCGGCAGACAGGGTAACACTGCAGTCAGTAGTAACACACATTGCGAAAGAAGGGTATCCGGAAAAGAGGAGAGAGAGAAAAACTTCTATTCTGCGGAAAGAAGATAGAAATGGGAAGGCGTGAATATGAGTGTATTGATATGTCTAGGAGTCAATTTTCTTAAACCGTTTTTTGTTTTTAAATCCTTATGAACTAGCAACAAATATTCAAATTTTAAAACTAAAAGGGTAATAATAATTCAGCCAAAGCCAGACTAAAATATAAGCTGTCAAATAAAGTCGGGTGTTAAGCTGAAATCTCAAAATTCTACCAAGAGTAAAACACCAAACTTAGGGCTTTGATACAGACAAATTCTTCTGCAAAGATAAAAAAAGTATTCTTTTGACAAATAAAGAGAGTGGCTAAGGATGTAAAAAATCATGTCTCACACTTGTTGGTATTCGGTAGAGCGGCGCTAAGGACATTACAAGATCAATCCCGGAGGACGATATTGAGTGCATATCGCCCAGACAAAATGAGGTCGAAAAAACATATCAAGGAAACAGAAGCCGATGGGCTTCCAGCTAAACTTTTAAACGCCGCACGCGACACACTGAAAAGACATAAGCATCAGCTTGCTTATAAAATTTGGCAAGGAAAGCGCATATCCAAGATTTGGAACTTCACTGTTGTATCTCCTGTATACCTAAAAGGACACAACACAGTATGTGGCAACTACAGAGGAATAAATTTCCTTTCAATTGGTTGCAAGATACCATACAGCATATTGTCTAAGAGATAAATATCTTAAGTTGGTGAGATAATTCGGACTATGAGCTGGCAAATCCCTCGTCGGCCAGATATACATACTATACCAAATCCTGAAAAAACCCGCGGAAACATATATATTTATTTACCTGATTGTTGATGTTGTGAAGCTGTTTCAAGCTATGTCTGAGTTTGGTTTCTCTGAAAAACTAATTTAACTTTGAAAAATGTCCCTTTACAGACACAATTCTCTGCTTAGATAAGGAAAAATTATCTCTAAGCCTTTAAGTATCAAACGAGGTTTAAGACAAGGAAACCTTTTTGAAGGGGATCTTCTTAGCAATTTCCTAAAAAAGGTTATATGAGACGCAAATGTGAATAAGGCTGTCACTTAGATCGACGATATTGACATCATATGGCAAACATTGCGTGCAGTAGCTTCCGCCTTTGAGTAAGTCCAAAAAGAGTCATCCAACGTGAGTCTGGCAATAAATGCAGATTAAACCAAGTTAATGGCATCAGTGCATAAGACATACAGTGGTAATTGAAACCCACAACTCTAATATAGTCAACGATTTTATCAACCTTGGTATGGCCATAAGCAAAACAAACAACATCAGTTTCGATATAAAACAAATAACAAAACTGGCTAATAAATGCTATTTTGGACTGAGTTGGCAGCTTAAAACAAAGCCACTTCCCAACAAACAAAAATAAATCTTTACAAGGCTCAGATTCTACTCGTGATTTTGTATTGCTCTGAAGCATGGGTACTTTCAAAAGCAGATGAGGAAGTATTTGAACTGTTCTAGTGATAAATCTATAGAGAAAATATCGAACGCTTATGTTGGCAAATTAGTGCTGCTAAAACGGTTTAAGATGTTTCAGCTAAAAAATCACAGAATTGAAAGAGCAAAAGAAAGATCAAGTGAAAGAAAACATCTTGAAGCTTGGTATCAGAGACTAGAAGCAATAGAAAAATGTTCTATGTTTGGCTAAGTGAACGAATTTTTGTAACAGCTACCTAAGTTAAACAGTAATATATAGTTCTCTGTAAGTTCAAGAATTAATTGGTTTTTGGGAAAAATTAAAAAATAATCTATCCTTTCTCTTGATCTGTAAAAATATTTTGTTGCGCCTTATTGCATGCTGTACATTTTTGTTTGTTATACTAACCCATTACTATTGATGTGTGTGTGTGTTTGTTGTGCGAAAATTTGAAAGAGCAACACCCACTCTACACTATACAGACTAGAGATGAACGATATTTCTGTACGTATGATTTTATACCTGTGACTTGAAAATCCCTGGTAACTTCAGTGACATAAATTTTAAAGTAACTACCACTGCGATGTATTTACTTTGATATTGATATGTTATGCAAACAAATATTTTTGGCCCTTTCTGTAATGCTCTTACCAGACTTGGTTAATTTTCGCAAACAACCTCGTCGCATTCAATCTTTAAAATTGCATTGTGGTTCGTGGAAAAGGTATTAAATTTTCCTAACTGCAGCGCTGATACTTTAAATTTGATATGTTATTTAAAGTAATATGCAATATTTGGGTCTTCCTGTTAAGTAACTGTAAACTTAAATGCTGCTACATATTTTTTTTGATGGGAAAAATAACAAACAGCAATCATCTTCACTGTTTAAAATAACAGTTATTTAAAAATCACGGTAACTGTGGACAGAATCATCCCTAATACAGACTATGTCGGTATGCCCTTAAAATTCTTTAGCTTTGCCGTCAAATTAGGGTTCGTTCCTTTTAAATAATTTTTTTTATAAAAGTTTTCCTTTGAAACCCCCATTTGAGATTCCCTGTTTTCGTAACTATAAAACAGCTTATTTCTTTTAACTCTACTTAAAGACTAAAGTGTTTATCTACTTCCATCGTTCGCTTTACTCACTTTCTTATTTATTTCACTTATGTTCTTACTTACTCTAAAGAAAACTTTAGCTTAAGTTTGGTTATGGTTTTGTATTCAATGGTTTGTTGATTGTTAGTTTCTATTCCGTACACTCGCAGATGATAAGTAGTATTTTTTTATCTTTAAATAAGAAAAAACAACTTGTCTTGGAGTTCTTTTGCCAGTTATTATTATTTTTTTTGATTTTGTTTTGTTGTTGTTGTATCGGTTTGCTAGTTGCAACCATCAACATGTGCAAATCCTAGTAACTTGTTAGCTTATCCGGTGATTACATTGATACTACGTGGTATTTTATAAAACGAAATTTCAGACTGTCAAAAAGCATGCTGGCTGCATGTTCGTGGGGCTAACTGTCAGGCAAGAGGGTAAACAAGTGCAAAAGTACTTACGAAAAGAATGACTTTGTAAGGATTTTGTTGCATAAATCACAATGGGCTTAGAGGAAACTAAAAACTAAATTACAATCTTGTGTTTGTAATTTCACTAAAGCTTTAAATAGACCCATTGTGCAGCAGTTGTATGCTAGTTATGCACTTTCTTCACACTTCGTAAAACAACAAGATGTTATTTATGTTGTTGTTTTTCATGTTATTTTTGAAGTTGCTGATAGTTTAACCACTACTTTCCATAAACAAACAGTTGCTGTCTTATGCATTGAGCGCACTTACTAGTTGGTTTTGAGAATCGTTTAGTTGTTTTCAGATACGTTTGCAATTTTGTACAAAATGTTTTTGCATGCTGATTTAATTTTTTCACTACATATATAAACAAAATTATGTATCAGTGTTTGTACGTATGGATGTACATATGTATACATATATGAAATCCCAGCAAAAAATAATCGAGATTTTGTAAGCAGTACATACTTTTTCTAGTATACTAATGCGCTTCGCAGCAAGCTCTTATCTATTCCCTTATTAAATGCAATAGCGTATGGCAGCAAATGTAAAACTTTTACCGTTTTACACACTCGCTTACTCAAGTGCATACTAAGAAGCACTATTGTAAGGCAGTGAGTAAAAAAAAAACTACTTCTTCGTCAAGTAACGAACATAATAACACGGCAAAACATTTATTTCGATGACGCAATTAATTTAAACAGCTAAAGAAGCACCAAAACAACATGAATTAACAGAATATTTATAGCGCCGAAATAAGCACTTAACATGAAATGCAACTAAGTGGGACATCGCGAACAAATATCATGCCATACGTAAGCAGGTTTGTAAGCTTTGCTGTCTTGATATTCCCTTACAAACCTACCTACAGCGAAGCAGCAGTTTTTGCTGGGATTTGTTTTTTTTTTGTGTAAAAAAATGTTCACGTGTTCAATCAAGTTTCTGCTTTTGTTGTGTCCTTGATCAGAAACGTATAAAAGAAGTATAAATTTACCAACAGGAAAACTATAATTTCGAAAAAAAATTTAATTTAATTTTCTTTTAAATAAGGAACGTATTTTCTATTAATTTATTTTTCTTTAAGAAACAGAAAGACATAAACATACTTATTTACGTTTATCAAAAGAAATGCCAGCTTTGGGTCGGGAAAAAGGAGACTTTTAATGTTTTAAGTTTATGAACATCGTTTTTAACTGACCGATTGACATACAAAAAGCGCAAAGGTCAACTAGTTGGAGGTTTGGGGAAATTTGGACCCTAAGGGGATAAAAATTGGTCAAGAGGAAAAATTTAATAATATTTGTTACCGTTAATCAGTAAAAATAAAAGCATATTTGAAATATGCTTTTGGTACTTTCTTGAAGTTTAGAAAATTTTGAAAAATTTTTTCCTGCAATTTTTAGATACTTTTTGTGACCTTTTCACCAATAACCTGAAATACCGATCGGGAGCTACAGACCTCAATTTAGGTTTAAGGTGTAGTGTTTTATATTTTTTTGTACTAAACGAGGACAGTTTAAATATTTTTGGTATTGTTTTAAATATTTTGAGTTTTTGAGTCTACAGCTGTACAATGTAGAACTTGGCCAAGTGGGCAAAAATCACGTTTTTTTTCATTTCTGCCCATTTTGAGATGATACGTGTAGAAACATGAAATTAAGAGTTAATAAACCCTATTAAGGTGGAAAGTCAATCACGTGGAAAATAAATACTTTTTAACGCATCTCGTCGTATTCCTTCATTTGTATACCTTTCACATTATTCATTTGCGACCCCATAAAGTGTATATATTCTTGATCCTCATATATAGGAAAGTCGATTTAGCCATGTCCGTGTGTTCGTCTGTGTGTCTTTTGAAATCAAGTTTTCGGACTCAAGTAAAGTCGCACAGAAACTATTTTGGTTTCAAAGATCCGAAATATTCCTGAGACAATCGCTGTTTGAGATCAGCAAAATCAGTCCACTAGTGACCGAGATATAATTAAAAATATAAAACAACCCATATCTCAGTTAATATATATGTATATATATGTATAGCCAAGCCGGGCACAAAACTTTGCACAGATACTTTGAAGATAGGGACCTTAATCAGGTATAATTATTTTCCTGATAAGATAAAAAAATAAGTGGTATTTTCCCTTTAGTTGCACAAATTTTGTGATATATTTCACGCGATATATCTCGAAAATTATTTCAGCTATCGACTTCAAATGTTCTAAAAGAAGAAGTAACTGGGCAATTAGACTTCTATTTTGGAAAAATAAATTTGGGTAGAAGCAGGGGAAGGGGTAGCCCTCCCACAAATCTTTTATGAAATACGCTATCGACTTCAAAAATATTCTACAAGGAGTAATTGGACAATAAGACCTCCATTTGGGAAAAAAAATTTTTGGTAAAAGCAGGAAAAGCTCCCATATCCCATATGAATATATCTTGTCATATTTTCGATACGCTTTATCTGGAAAACTATAACAAATATCGGATTCGAATGTTCTACAAAAAGTAATAATGCAATAATTTTTACATTTTGGAAAAAATAATTGAGCAGGAACAGGGGGACTAAGCCCCCTATACAAATTTACAACTTTTAATACGAATTTTTCTTATATTTTATTATTGAATCTTTGCTTATGCGAACTAACAATAAGTATTCAAATCTTAGGACTAAGTAATTACTAGTAGACCAGCCAGTGCCAGACTAACATTTTTGTTCTCCTAATAGAATTAGTTAACTTCTTCTAAGCGCAATAGTATCCCTTCTTTTCAGATAGGAGTGTCCACTATGTTGTAAGATGTTTCGAGCGAGCGGGTTAGCAAGTGTTTTCAGCTTGTTTAAATTCTTGTCCACTTATTTGGATTTCGCATTTAACTAGTGGAACTTCTAGATCCTTATGGGTGTTGCTGTTTTTGACATACTACGAATACGAATAATGTTGAAAAATTTTAAAACTCTCAACCTCAAACCTTCTGCATGGTATTTCTATTATACATATAAACTTTAAAATTTTGTAAAGTTTTCTATTTCAAAAACAAGGATTGCTATCGACTTTAAACCTGTCACAAAGTACTTTTATTACAATATTTGCAGTACAAATAACTCGGTTAGATCAGATGGCTGGGTGTATAAAAGGACTAATGTAAAGGGTATATAAGATTCGGCATAGCCGAATATAGCACTCTTACTTGTTTTTTTTATTATAACTTATAATTAGATTGGGACTCAACTAAGTGAACCAACAATAATTTTTAAAATTCTTCAGTATATGCGTTTAAGCATTTTTTTTGATATTATAAGTCGTGATATATCAAATCATTGAAGTCAAAAATCAAGTAAAGGAAAAAGGAGTATTTTTTTCCAAATTTGCAATCCTCATTGCATTTTTGGAAATATATGTCTAGGAATATAAAATTAGGAACTGTTGATCCACACACAGATTAAAATTCGACTAAAATTCCAAGAAAAGAAGTTTTTAAAATTTTTGAGTCCTTTTTGGATTTTTTGAGTTTTATGAGCCTAGAAATGGGAAATTTTGGCCTATTAGCCAAGATCGAGCTCAAAAGTAAATTTTGTGGGTAAAAAGTAATTTTTATATTTTTGGAGTTTTTATGGATATTTGAAACTAAGGACTACAGTCGAGGTCGAAAACCAAACAAGTATGCATTGTTTAAGGTTAGGAGTCGAAAGTCAACTAAGAAGACAAAAGATATTTTTTCCCATCTTTTGGTACTTTTTTATATTTTTTGAAGTTGTGAGTTTGAAAATAAAAAATTGAGGGCTATTGATAAACACTAAGTTAAAAAAAAATTTGTGGACCGAAATCACTTTTTTGTAAATATATTGCTTCTTTTTTTAATGTTTTTATACCCTTCACATAGTGATAAGGGTATATATCAGTTTGTCATTCCGTTTGTAATTTCTTTATTATTCATTTGCGACCCTATAAGGTATATATATTCTGGATCCTTATAGATAGGGAAGTTGATATAGCCATGTCCGTCTGTCTGTCTGTCCGTCTGTTGAAATCAAGTTTCCGGAGTCAAATAAAAAGATACAGACCAGTTAATGGTGTCAAACTATTGGAAATATCCCGCTAACAATCGCTATTTAAAATCAGCAAAATCGGTTCACTATTGACCGAGATATAACCGAAAACCCAAAGTAACCCATTTTTTGTAGGACAAAATCCGTGCATATATCCCTATATATCTCAGTAAGTATAGTCACTCTTGCCACAAAACTTGGCACGGATACTTCTAAAGAAAGGACCTAAATAACGGAAAAAATTTTTTCAGATAGGACCAGGGAAAGGGGTATTTTTCCTACAATTGCACAAATTTGGTGAAATATTTTATGCGCTATATCTCGTAAGCTATAATAGCTATCGACTTAAAATGTTTTACAAAAAGTAATTGTACGCTAAATGCTACACTGTAAAGAAATAATTTTTTGAGTGGGGGCAAACCAGGGGGTAGCTCCCAAACAAAATAACGATTTTTATTAAATATTCGATACGCTATATCTTAGAAACTATAACAGCTATCGACATCAAATGTTCTACAAAAAGTAATTGTACATCAAGAGTTATGTTTTTAATAAAAAGTTTTTTGGGTGGGGGGTGAACAAAAGGTAGCTCCCAAACAAATTAACAATTTTTATGAAATTTTTAATACGCTATATTTAGGAAACTATAATAGATATCGAAATCAAATGTTCTACAAAAAGTAATTCGACAACAAAGCCTACAATTTGAAGAAAAAATTTTTTGGGTGAAGGATGGACAAAGGGGATCTCCCATACAAATTAACAATTTTTATGAAATTTTCGATATGCTAAATTTAGGAAACTATAACAGAAATTGACTTCAAATGTTTTGCAAAAATATATTCGAATATATTCATACTCATATTGGAATATATTCATACTCATATTCGAATATATTCATACTCATATTCGAATATATTCATACTCATATTCGAATATATTCATACTCATATTCGAATATAATCATACTCATATTCGAATATATTCATACTCATATTCGAATATATTCTTACTCATATTCGAATGTATTCGAATATACTCATACTCATATTCAAATATATTCGAATACATTCATACTCATATTCGAATATATTCATACTCATATTCGAATATATTCGAATATATTCACACTCATATTCGAATATATTCATACTCATATTCGAATATATTCATACTCATATTCGAATGTATTTGAATATATTCATACTCATATTCGAATATATTCATACTCATATTCGAATATATTCATACTCATATTCGAATACATTCATAGTCATATTTGAATATATTCATACTCATATTCGAATGTATTCAAATATATTCATATCATATTTGAATATATTCATACTCATATTCGAATATATTCATACTCATATTCGAATATATTCATACTCATATTCGAATATATTCATACTCATATTCGGATATACTCATATTCGAATTTACTCATACTCATATTCGAATATATTCATACTCATATTAGAATATATTCATACTCATATTCGAATATATTCGCATACATTCATACTCATATTCGAATATATTCATACTCATATTCGAATACATTCATATTCATATTCGAATATATTCATACTCATATTCAAATATATTCATACTCATATTCGAATACATTCATATTCATTTTCGAATATATTCATACTCATATTCGAATATATTCATACTCATATTCTAATATATTCATACTCATATTCGAATATATTCATACTCATATTCGAATATATTCGAATACATTCATACTCATATTCGAATATATTCGAATACATTCATACTCATATTCGAATGTATTCATACTCATATTCGAATATATCCATACTCATATTCGAATATATTCATACCCTTATTCGAATATATTCATACTCATATTCGAATGTATTCGAATATATTCATACTCATATTCGAAGATATTCATACTCATATTCAAATATAATCATACTCATATTCGAATATATTCGAATACATTCATACTCATATTCGAATATGTTCAAATACATTTATACTCATATTCGAATATATTCATACTCATATTCGAATATATTCGAATACATTCATACTCATATTCGAATATATTCATACTCATATTCGAATATATTCATACTCATATTCGAATGTATTCGAATATATTCATACTCATAGTCGAATATATTCATACTCATATTCGAATATATTCATACTCATATTCGAATATATTCACACTCATTTTCGAATATATTTATACTCATATTCGAATGTATTTGAATATACTCATATTCGAATGTATTCGAATATATTCACACTCATATTCGAAAATATTCATACTCATATTCGAATATATTCATACTCATATTCGAATATATTCATACTCATATTCGAATATATTCGAATACATTCATACTCATATTCGAATATATCCATACTCATATTCGAATATATTCATACTCATATTCGAATACATTCATACTCATATTCGAATGTATTCGAATATATTCATACTCATATTCGAATACATTCATACTCATATTCGAATATATTCGAATACATTCATACTCATATTCGAATATATTCGAATACATTCATACTCATATTCGAATATATCCATACTCATATTCGAATATATTCATACTCATATTCGAATGAATATTTGTGTATTTAGCAGTATACACAAATACTTTAAATAATCTGCTTTAGGCTACTCAGAACTGTTGGGTGATCAGCTAAAGCAGATTATAATTATATTTACTCACCGAGCATTTATAATTGGATGAATTGGGGGAAAAAAACAAGCGTTTTATTATTTCTTTTCTTAAACCTTAATTTATTGGTAAATGAATACCTTCGAAGCGTAGGGGTACAATTAATATAAAAAATAGGAAGCAGCCAAGTTGTCCTCACTGTTGCTATGCCAAAAACCAAGTCTCTATACCAAAGTTGTAAGAAACTTCGGCTTTGATAAATCCGAAAAGTGAGTTTAGCGATTATAACAAAATTGGTATGAACATTCATAGTTTACATAAATAGTTATAAATTCATTTAAATTAAAGCTAAGTGTAATATCAATAATTTATATAAAAATCAATAATAACAAAAATTAATATAAGTTCAAATGTATGTTTGAACATGCCGCCGGCCTTGCTCTCAAGCTCGAATATATTCATAGTCATATTCGAATATATTCATACTCATATTCGAATATATTCATACTCATATTCGAATATATTCATACTCATATTCGAATACATTCATAGTCATATTCGAATATATTCATACTCATATTCGAATGTATTCAAATATATTCATACTCATATTCGAATATATTCATACTCATATTCGAATATATTCATACTAATATTCGAATATACTCATATTTGAATATATTCACACTCATATTCGAATATATTCATACTCATATTCGAATATATTCATACTCATATTCGAATACATTCATAGTCATATTCGAATATATTCATACTTATATTCGAATGTATTCAAATATATTCATATCATATTTGAATATATTCATACCCATATTCGAATATATTCATACTCAAATTCGAATATATTCATACTCATATTCGAATATACTCATATTCGAATATACTCATACTTATATTCGAATATATTCATACTCATATTCGAATATATTCATACTCATATTCGATTATATTCATACTCATATTCGAATATATTCATACTCATATTCGAATATACTCACACTCATATTCGAATATATTCGGATACATTCATACTCATATTCGAATATATTCATACTCATATTCGAATATACTCATATTCGAATATACTTATATTCGAATATATTCATACTCATATTCGAATATATTCATACTCATATTCGATTATATTCATACTCATATTCGAATATATTCATACTCATATTCGAATATATTCGAATACATTCATATTTATATTCGAATATATTCATACTTATATTCGAATATATTCATACTCATATTCGAATATATTCACACTCATATTCGAATATATTCATACTCATATTCGAATGGATTCATAGTCATATTCGAATATATTCATACTCATATTCGAATATATTCACACTCATATTCGAATATATTCATACTCATATTCGAATGGATTCATAGTCATATTCGAATATATTCATACTCATATTCGAATATATTCATAGTCATATTCGAATATATTCATACTCATATTCGAATGTATTCGAATATACTCATACTCATATTCGAATATATTCGAATACATTCATACTCATATTCGAATATATTCGAATACATTCATATTCATATTCGAATATATTCATACTCATATTCGAATACATTCATATTCATTTTCGAATATATTCATACTCATATTCGAATATATTCATACTCATATTCGAATATATTCATACTCATATTCGAATATATTCATACTCATATTCGAATATATTCGAATACATTCATACTCATATTCGAATATATTCGAATACATTCATACTCATATTCGAATATATTCATACTCATATTCGAATATATCCATACTCATATTCGAATATATTCATACTCATATTCGAATGTATTCGAATATATTCATACTCATATTCGAATATATTCATACTCATATTCGAATATATTCGAATACATTCATACTCATATTCGAATACATCCATACTCATATTCGAATATATCCATACTCATATTCGAATATATTCATACTCATATTCGAATATATTCATACTCATATTCGAATATATTCGAATATATTCATACTCATAGTCGAATATATTCATACTTATATTCGAATATATTCATACTCATATTCGAATATACTCATATTCGAATATACTCATACTTATATTCGAATATATTCATACTCATATTCGAATATATTCATACTCATATTCGATTATATTCATACTCATATTCGAATATATTCATACTCATATTCAAATATACTCACACTCATATTCGAATATATTCCGATACATTCATACTCATATTTGAATATATTCATACTCATATTCGAATATATTCATACTCATATTCGAATATATTCATACTCATATTCGAATATATTCATACTCATATTCGAATATATTCGAATACATTCATACTCATATTCGAATATATTCGAATACATTCATACTCATATTCGAATATATTCATACTCATATTCGAATATATCCATACTCATATTCGAATATATTCATACTCATATTCGAATGTATTCGAATATATTCATACTCATATTCGAATGTATTCGAATATATTCATACTCATATTCGAATATATTCATACTCATATTCGAATATATTCATACTCATATTCGAATATATTCATACTCATATTCGAATATATTCATACTCATATTCGAATATATTCATACTCATATTCGAACATATTCGAATACATTCATACTCATATTCGAATATGTTCGAATACATTTATACTCCTATTCGAATATATTCATACTCATATTCGAATATATTCGAATACATTCATACTCATATTCGAATATATCCATACTCATATTCGAATATATTCATACTCATATTCGATTATATTCATACTCATATTCGAATATATTCGAATATATTCATACTCATAGTCGAATATATTCATACTTATATTCGAATATATTCATACTCATATTCGAATATATTCACACTCATTTTCGAATATATTCATACTCATATTCGAATGTATTTGAATATATTCATACTCATATTCGAATATATTCGAATATATTTATACTCATATTCGAATGTATTCGAATATATTCACACTCATATTCGAAAATATTCATACTCATTCGAATATATTCATACTCATTTTCGAATATATTCATACTCATATTCGAATGTATTTGAATATATTCATACTCATATTCGAATATATTCGAATATATTTATACTCATATTCGAATGTATTCGAATATATTCACACTCATATTCGAAAATATTCATACTCATTCGAATATATTCATACTCATATTCGAATATATTCATACTCATATTCGAAAATATTCGAATACATTCATACTCATATTCTAATATATCCATACTCATATTCGAATATATTCATACTCTTATTCGAATATATTCATACTCATATTCGAATGTAAACGAATATATTCATACTCATATTCGAATATATTCGAATACATTCATACTCATATTCGAATATATTCGAATACATTCATACTCATATTCAAATATATTCATACTCATATTCGAATATATTCATACTCATATTCGAATATATTCGAATACATTCATACTCATATTCGAATATATCCATACTCATATTCGAATATATTCATACTCATATTCGAATATATTCATACTCATATTCGAATGTATTCGAATATATTCGAATATGAGTATGAATATATTCGAATATGAGTATGAATATATTCGAATATGAGTATGAATATATTCGAATATAAGTATGGATATATTCGAATATGAGTATGAATGTATTTGAATATATTTGAATATGAGTATGAATGTATTCGAATATATTCGAATATGAGTATGAATATATTCGAATACATTCGAATATGAGTATGAATATATTCGAATATGAGTATGAATGTATTCGAATATGAGTATGAATATATTCGAACACACTCAAATATGAGTATGAATACATTCGAATATGAGTATGAATATATTCGAATATGAGTATGAATGTATTCGAATATATTCGAATATGAGTATGAATATATTCGAATACACTCGAATATGAGTATGAATACATTCGAATATGAGTATGAATATACTCGAATATGAGTATGAATATATTCGAATATGAGTATGAATATATTCGAATATGAGTATATTCGGGGGTGAACAAAAGGTAGCTCCCAAACAAATTAACAATTTTTATGAAATTTTCAATACGCTATATTTAGGAAACTATAACAGATATCGAAATCAAATGTTCAACAAAAAGTAATTCGAAAACAAAGCCTACGATTTGAAGAAAAAATTTTTTGGGTTGAGGATGGACAAAGGGGATCTCCCATACAAATTAACAATTTTTATGAAATTTTCGATATGTTAAATTTAGGAAACTATAACAGAAATTGACTTCAAATGTTTTGCAAAAAGTAACAGGAGAAGACCTACATTCAAAAAAAAGTTTTTTTGGGCAGGGGCAGGGAAAGGGAGTAGCTCTAATACAAACTAAGAATTTTTATGAAATTTGCTATACGCCACATCTGAAAAACTATAACAACTATCGACTGCAAATATTCCACAAAAAGTAATAATCAAATAATTCATACATTTTGGAAAAAAAGTTAGAGAGGAGCAGGGGGACTAGAACATCCTATAAAAATTAACAACTTTTATTAACCTTTTAATATAAATAATGTCAAAAACTTGCATTACTGTCCACCTCAAACGTTCCTTATCTATTTCTTTTATTCATACGAATGTTGAAATTTTGTAAAGTTTTCTATGGACTTTAAAACTCGCACAAGGATTTTTATTATATTATTTGCAGTACAAAATTACTCGGCTGGGTATATGTAAGACCAATGTGAAGGGTATATAAGATTCGGCACAGCCGAATATAACGCTCTTACTTGTTTTTTGTTTAATTTTGACCCTAATTAAGGTTGGCAAATTATTCGTTTTTAAGTTTTTGACTCTTGAGCTTTTTAGGAAAGATAGATCGAATGACAGGTATTTTGGAATAATAGTGTTAGAGTTTGAAATTTTCGATAATAAAAATTGATGAAATGGAATTCGGAGGTAAAAGGTTTCAACAGAACATGGAAACTCGAAAAACAACTGGAATGGAAAATTATACATATATTTGAATTAATACTTTTCAGCTTGCGTTTATCCTATATAAAAAAATTAAACCGAGTTTAAGCATTTTTAAATGGAGGAGTCTTAAGATTTGGAAAATGATTATTTGATGATGCTACAAAAGTAAAAAAAAATTAAAAGGTCGGTCAAGCCGACTTAATTTCACCATTCACTGTAATTCACTTAATTTTGCATTTGTATTATAATCTGCAAAAGTTGCATGCAGGTTAAGCTGATTTCAAGAGTTTGGGACTTAGGTAGGTTAGGTTAGGTAAAACAAGCAGCCGTTGAAGGAAAGAATACAGCTCACTTGGGTCCGCTTATTCGGTCCCTTTGTGTTACCTGAAGAGGCAGATAGATTAGGTTGAGATGGAAGGAAAGAAGAAATTTTGAGGAGGATAAGAAAGAAAGAAAGAACAGAGAAATGAAGCAGACTTACCAGGGTCACTGGTTTGAATCGAGCCCACAACCCCCAGACTGGTAGACTCGTGCACATACCACTGATCTACAGGGGCCTTATATAGCTTCTGAAATCTTGTGTAAATATTTTTTTCAATAAAACTATTTTAGTGGAATTTGGCTCAGGTGTGGCACTCCGTAAGGTATTTGTGGGCATTTATATGTAAGGAAAATATATGTAAGTTTTGATGGCAGCAATTTTAGTACCATCTTTTTCTGCAACAAAAAAATAATCAAAAGAGTAAATTTTACCAAGAACCCAATCAAGTTATAGTTTCTTCAAGCATAAATTACGGATGAGGCACTCAATAATTATTTTTTTTTGGTCAATGAAATTTGCTTAAGCTAATCTGGTCATCCTCATATTTTGCTTCTAGCATTTGTCAACTTTATGTTATGGGAATTGTGAATTGGTAACAAAAATTATTTAAATAATTTTTTTTCAATTTAAGCCTCCACTCAAGCATAAAAATGCATTTGTTATCGTATCTCGAAACATGTAATAAAACAAAATGAAATGAAAAGAAAAAATAATTTAATGTGATTCGACACATTTAAGCAGAGACATATGCTTACAATAGTGTAAACACTGTAATTGTAATAAAATACAATCACACAGATTGGCATTATTCAATTTATCTATCGATATACATTGCTATTTTATATATTTACTTAAGCAATCTATACAATTTATATAAAACAATGCAAGAAGAATGAAAACAAAAGCAACATTAGGAAAAACAGCAACAAAATATGTTATACGATGGCTTTTGAAATGTAACTGCATGAAGGCAAACATTATTCTAAAAATCTCTATATTGACATTGACAAGTGATAGATTGAAATTGAGTTGAACTTATTGTTTGCCAACATATGTATGTTGCTGTTGTTGATATCTTTTGTATTTTTTTTTAAATTTATTTTAAAATCGTATATAAAACAATTTTTAAGTACTTGTACAACGGCATTTTTACTTACATTACACAAAATTACTTTTTGCAGAGGAACTAACAAGATTTGAATATCAATACAAAGCCATAACCACATATCCCTACAAACATATGTATTTACATAACACATGTCTGGATGCAACAATAGAGTAAGAAAACAACAATAATAACAACGACGGTTGTGCAAACACAAACAAAATATAACAAAAAATAAAAGATCAATTTCATAAACAACAATCCTTTTTATTTGCAATTTTTAATGAAACCAATCAATGCAATTCTAAATAGAAATTTGTCGAGTGACAGATTTAAATGACAGTCCTCTTCGTAGGGTTTAGCGATGCTTACTTGTTTGTTAACATTTTGTTTCTTTGGGTTTTTCTCAAGACAATTTCAATTAATATACACATGTCTATGTAGGCACATACATACATTAGGGTGGGTTGATTTGTAAGAACAAAAATTTGTCGATATTGTTGCATCGAATTTTCGATATATTTTGACTTTTCATAATAATAATTCAAAAATAAATTTCCCCTTCGAAAGGAAATTTAATAAGCCACCGATTTTGTCTTGTCGTCTTAAACTGAAAATTCTCAAGTGAGAATATTTATTGATAGTCAGGCGGCAACCAAGGCAAACCTCACCTAATCCTTAATTATTCAGGTGCACAAGAAATCAATTGGTAGACTTTGTGCCGAAATATAAGTGGTTCGGAATTGTGGGCAATGAGAGGGCAGAAGAGCTGGTGAAGGAAGGGATCCATCTGCTAATGGAAAGAGAAATGTATGTTCATGATCCACTTTAGTTTTACAAAAGGATTAAATACCGGAAAATGTGGAGATCTTATGATCCAGAGCCAACGAAGTTTCTTTTGTCTTTGCGAAAAAGTTACTGTATACTCTTGTAATAAAAATATCAGGTCCTTCTTTGGTAGGTTCAAAGGTGTATAACGAGATTGGCAGATTTTTGAGAATATTTTGTGTCACTATTCAGCGCTTGTGTGGTCCAGAGTAAGCTGTTTTTGATATCATTTTTTTCAAGGCCTTGTGGCTTGAAATTTGCAAAAAGAGAGTGTTGAGATTTTATTATATTGATTTAGTGAGATGGATTATCGTTTAATTTTGTATGGTAATACTAAGGACCCAGAAGGCCTATGTGGAGCTTAATTTTCTTATGTCAAAGCCCGAGCCATTCATGTTTCGGAAATCCAAAGCTGAAAACTTTCGTTAGTTTCTACTTCTATAACGGAGTTCTTTTCAGCTTATACGGAGCATAGTCGAAGCTAATTCTTGCACTCATCTAAGTAAGCCAGCACAGCTGATGTCAGTTTTTCGCTCTCAAATAGCACAACCCTTCAACTGTAATCCTTCCCGCTTAGAGATAACTACAACCACTAATTTACTTCTGTGGCAGACCTTACCCTAAATCAGACCGTGCGTAACCCCAGGGTTCTCGGATGCCCGTGGCAACAAATAGGACTCTAGTCAACCGTGGAATATCTTAGTTAATCTGGTATATGACACATGCCTGCCAATAACTTTTCAGGCACTACCAGGCCTAAGCTACCTGGGTTCTTGAAATGCTGTGGAAATTAAATGCTAAGATGTTACAGCACAGAAACAACATGAATTATTTGTATCAGCCGAAGCATGTAGGGAGCAACATAATAATAAATTCAATACATATTCAATTTTGAGTCACTAAAGGTATCCCGAAAAAGCTTAAGTAAGGATATAACTACGATAATAGCCTTTTAGTTTTAATAAAAGTTACTCTATTGATATCCCGTGGAGATAGACTTACTACTTTCCCCAGTGAATGGTACGTTCGAAGTCTTCTTCCTTTACCGGAGGGTAAATTCTACGTGATGATCATAAATTTAATTCAAACCACAAAAATAAATTTGATTCACTACCTTTGTAGAAGTAAAGGCCCTCACTAGACTTAATGCTGCAAAACACTTACCTACCAGTGCCTATTTCATGGAGTTATCTGACATTTACTTTTAGATCCTTCTCCTTAAAATGATAGCAGGGGCAATGACAACATATACACATTTACCGCCGAGGAAGAAACTGCTGCCCGGCTCGAAAGAAAACGGGTGGTGTGACGAGGCGTATAAAATATAGCAACGCGGGCAAAGTGAAGATATGGAAAAAGAACAGAGGGCAACGTAAAAAATTTTACGCCGGCTGGATCATGTCGGTCGATTGGATAAAAATGTTTCAGCTTAAAAGAGGTAAGATGACAACCAGCTACACAAAGGGTAAACAAAGAAGGCTATGTCTATGGAATCAACTTAAGTAGAAAGATAAGCATAATTTTTTTTCTGGTGTTGATACTTAATATAAAATTAATTTTTTTGTGGGGTTTAATATGTTCGGGCTTGACTTAATATACATTTTTTCATTTCTTTCACGCATAACTGCGTGAACAACAAAAATTTTATTTAAAATTTACTTTTTCAGAAAAAATACAAAGAAACAAATAAATATTTTGTATAATCTGCTCAGTTTTTTTAAGTAGGAAGCTGTACAGTAAAACAAACAACATGCTTTGAGATGCGCTGGAATATCTCGATATTGTGAATTTTTTTTTATTTTATTTATAACTTTTGAGTTCAAATAAAATATATATAAAATAAATAAGATAAACAGTTTTCTCTTTAATATGCGGTAAATTCAAAATGAAACTTAAATATTTTACTTAAGACTAAATTGAATTTTTTTTTTGATAATCTTTTAGTTAAAGAAAAGGAAAAACTAAAGAATAAAACAGGTTTAGGAACTTAAACAAAAAGAACAAATCGCGTAAACTTAAGCTGCAATGTAAACAACCACATTGAAATTGCAACATTAACAGCTTTAAGGAAAAAGAAGTGATTGTTTTTAAAGTTGCAGCAGTTTTAAAGTTGGCACAACAAAAAAAAAAAAAATTCGGAATAAAAAAGTAGACCTAGAAACCTTAAATACAAATATTTTAAATGATTTGAAAATATTTTGCTTAATTTTATTTATTAAAAAAATTTAGCAATTTTTATAAATATTTGCCTCGATGTATCTTTGTAGCAGGCTCGGATTCAGCTTATTTTTAATGAAGGACAGAATTAAAAAACCAGCTTTTAGCGGTTTATTTAAACAAAACAACAACAATAAAGTTTAATTCATTTAAAATAATTATTATTACAGAAAAGACAAAAAACCGTATTTATTAATTTAGTAATTTATGATTTGCTGTTGAAGTAAATTTATTTAGCACGACACTTGCGGTGAAAGTTGAAGGATGTTGAACATATAAAGGACGTTCTTTGAGAACCGTTTTTTTAAGTCTCGTAAAACAGACTCAATCAAAGGTATGTATCCCTCGATGCGGTTTTTTAAACATCCATAAAACGGTTTTATCATGGTACAATTGCCTTACAAGGTAGTATCGATTCAACAGCTGACTATTTTTTGCTCGAGTTTTTCCACTCGTTAAATATGTCAAACAGTACGTTTTTTGACACAAACAAGGATGCTTTTACAACAACTTCATAACTTTGGTATCGAGTTTGTTGTAAGTAGCTGTTGCCGTAGCGATAATACCTTGAAAGGTAGTTGTACCATGGGTTTTATGTTTTAAATCTAGGTTTTTCAACTATAATTCCTATACCAACGCAAATATTTTTGGCTTCTTCAAAAATAATTTTAAATTCTGTTTGGGCTTCATTCCTCTTAGTCTCAAGACACATTATTAGGGTTTTCATAAGAGATGATCCATTTTGTAAATCTATATTTTGCTTTTGTAGAGCGACGCTAAGCGACTGTGTGAGAGTAAGTATATCATTTAGAATATGTAATCCGCATATAAATTCGAAAGTGCTCAAAGAAGTTTTTATAAATAAGGCTTTTAAAGACTTATCCTGACGATTCACCAATCGTGTTTTACGTTATGCAGAAAACTTTCTACACATGTATTTTAGCAAAACTGTATTACGCTTAAGACGATGTTTTTGAAAAAATTTGCTTTTTCTTTAACAAACGATATATTTTTTTATTATTGGTACTTTGTTGCCTTTCGATATCGAGTTGTTAAGATTATGGGAATAGCAAGGCGTTTGTTTTGCATTTTTTGCGGTTTCTTGTATTTTCTTTACTGTTCTCTTTCTTTCAACATCAAAGGACAGTCGTCAGTTCAAGACCCTGCACAATTTTCCAAATCAAGACCAACGTTTTTTAAGGCTCTTAAAACTACTGATGATAGTGCGTTCGCATTAATTGACAACTCGACACCTCTTTAAAGTGCGCCGATAGATTCTTTTTTTTAATAACTTTTCGTTTAGCTTAAAATACTTTAAGGCTAAAGAGATTTGGCTTTTTCCTAATAAATCAGCGGTTTTGTCAAAACAGTCCAAAAGCATTTAGCGTCATAAATATTTTTTGTAAAATTTCTAAAATAAGATTACGGCAAGCTAAGTAACCTAAAAATCAAACAAACAAGATTACGGCAATATATTCAATTATTTCATTTTGAATGGTTGTCGATATGTTATATCCAGCATCTATACAAAATCACAGAAGTGACCGAAAAAAACCTTACATTTTCAGAAGATAACAAAGGCCCATTATCTCGATGTCCACGGAGAGGTATATTATGCCTTTCGAAGGAAATTATAAATTTTATAATAGACAACAAACGTTCTCGATTTTCAGTTTCTTGTTGAAGTGCAGATATTTGTATGTATTTGATTTGCCACCTCAATACAAAAGTTTTTTTCTGTCTTTTATATATTGTCAAAAATATTTTTTTAAAAGCAACAGCATCTTTAAATGTTTTATAAAATAAATAAAAAAAAATTTAAACATTTCTGCAAAAAAAATAATATAAAAATTAAATAAATTTATGAAAAAAATCCACTTGTTGTTTACGTGGTTTTGCATTTCAGCTAACGAATTGTAACGTGTACTATTTACAAAATAAGAAAAATTAAAAATTCTTGGAGGTTTTTATTGTTCGTTTTTTTGGATTTGAAATTTCTTATGAGCCTTTTGTTCTAACCAACAATCTCGCTAAGTGTCATTTCCTCTATTTTATCCATTGTCTTTGACTTGCTTCATCTTTTCGATAACTGGGGATTACTTTTTGCACCATTTTATATTTAAATGTTTATGTGACTTGATTTTATTGCTTCGCTTAATTGTGTGTGTATATCTTTGTGTGTTAATGTGTTGCTTTAATTTCCGCTTGCTGCTGCTATTCCTGTCTATAGAGTGTTAGATATAATTTCAAGTTTATTTTCGTTTACATTGAAGTCATTATAGAGCTTAGTTTTTTAAATTTTCTATGCACCAAAGATAATGTAGAATAATGTTATTAGAGATCAAGATATTTTATTGATTTGGAAATGGAGATCATAAATAAAGTCGTATCTTGTTTAAAAACACAAGTAAACAATTTAAAAGCACTTTTGCATATTTATGTTTAAATTCTGGGGTTATTTTACTTTCAGTTCACAGAAGTTTTTATCATTCTAAATATTTAATTTGCAGCATTTATTGCTTTTTGCATTATTTTTTTGTAATTTTATAAACTTTTAAAACACCAATCTTTTAATAACAATCAAATTAAATATTTAAGATAAACTATTAAAAATCTCTTTTATTGATAAAAATTCATATATGTGTATTTGAAATTTAAAACTATAAAAACCATAATTTATTTTATTGATTTTTGTGACAACAGCAACAAAAAAATTTATCAAATAAAGTAGCGACTATTGATGTTTAAAAATTCTAACAACAAAAACGAACTCAATAAAACAAACGGATTAACAAATATTTACATAAATAAAATAAAAATAAATTTCATATTTTTTTTTTATAAATTTTTTTGTATTTGAATACCTACAATAATACGAGTACATATATGTACATATATCGTTTTATGTACGTGCATATACAAAATGGACTGTGTGCATATTCACTAAAAAACGAATATAAAAAATGAAAAAAAAGTTTAAACTCAAAAACACACACACACACATATACGATTTTTTAAGCCAGGATAAATCAACGTCCTGAAAAAGTCACATACGTACATACATACATCTATAGGTACAAACATGTTCAGTTAAAAAACAAGTGTTTATTTAAATCCAGGCTGTTATTGTATTTGTCAAATAGGTTAAGATAATAAGAATATATATGCAAGCATACATAAATATGTTTATATGTCTAAAAAATTCAAAAAAAGAAGTAAAAAAATATTGCCCTTCTATTTTTATAAAAGTGAAACGACAGGACAACAAGTTAAAAAAGTTTTGTAAAGTTTTGTTAGACGTATTTTGACGATGAATAATTTTTGAAAAACTACGTTAAAAATAAATATTGCTTTGAAAAAAATTTACTTTAATCTATGCATGTATGTAAAAAGTATGAGAACTTCTGACTGACTGACTGCATTATCGTGCTGCTTAAACGCCTAGAGCAAGAGATTTTGAAATTAAGGCTGCTGCTGACCAGTGTGACTATACGAGGGTTGCCTTTTATGTTTCGGGATTTGGCAACACTAGTGTTTCAATCTCACAACTAACAGCTCTATCGTAAAGTTTAACATTTTCTAAGTTTCTGTTCTTGGCGATTAAGCTCCACCAGTGTTAATCGATGGTATGGTGAATTCAATCGTGGTCGTAGTTCAATCCATGACGAATTTCGTGAAGGTCGTCCAAAATCAGTTGTTGTTCCGAAAACCATTGATAATGTGCATGAACTGATATTGGAAGATCGTCATGTGACCTATCGTCGTGAGATTGAGACAACCTTAAGCATTAGTGGGACCAGCGTGCATTCACTATTGCATGAACATTTGACTGTCAAAACAAATTTTTCGCGATGGATCCCACTCAACTTGTCAATCGTTAAAAAAAGGCTTGTGTCGATTGGTCAAAAGAAATGCTCAGAAAATACGATCGCGATGCTTCGAAGCATGTCTGTGATATTGTGACAAGTAATAAATCCTGGATTTACGCGTATGAGCCCGAAAGAAAACCGCAGTCGACTGTATGGGTGTTTCAAGATGAGTCAAATCCAACAAAAGCTATTCGGGCACAAAGAACTTCTTAGGAAACGATCGCCAGTTTTTTCAGAAAAACTGGACATGTCTCAACCGTATCACCATAATAACGCAGAACAGTCAATTCTGAGTGATACACCACCATTTGTTTGCCAGTTTTCTTCCAAGAAATCAGGAAAACCAACCGCTGAAGATGGATCACTCTCCACCCCAACAATGCGAGCTCTCACACATTGGCTCAAACAACTCCATTTTTAAGCACCCAAAACATCGATTTGATGATGCATCCGTTGTGTAGTCCTGACTTAGCATCGAATGACTTCTTATTATTCCCGTTCGTAAAAAACAAACTTAGAGGTCAACGTTTTTCGACACCTGAAGAAGTGGTTGCTGTATTCAGATTGCATGTTTTGGAGATACCTCAATCACAGTGGCAAAAGTGCTTCGAACATTGGTTCAAACGCATGTGTATAGATCTTTATGGGGAGTATTTTGAAAAAAAAAAATAAAGTGATTTTCGATGATTAATATTCGTTTTTCTTCTCTAATCCCGAAATATAAAAAACAAACCTTCTTATTAGCCTTTTTCAAGCTAAATTTAGCTTTATTTTTCTTCATTAAGCCAGAAATATTTACATTTAGCCTTAAGATTTTTTTAGCTTTTTTTGAAATTGCATTTAGCTTTTTTAATAGTTTTATTAAGTTTCATTTATTAAATTATTTTTATAGCTAGATACAAAGATAAAAATCTGTCTTAATTTTTTTTCGATACACATCTCAGTTATATCACAAATATTTATCAAGCTCCAAATTTTTTTCGAATTTCGACTTCTTCACTTCACAGTTTTAAAACCATTGTTTTGCTTTATAATTTACTTTATGCGACATCTAGAGTATGGCATTACACAAAAACTTATTAATTTGTTTGCCCAAAACAAACACGTTTAAATGAGGGAGTTTTAAAGAAAAGAAAATCCAAATGCGGCATAAACAGTTTTTGCCGTTTTTAAATCCTTAAATATTTTGCTCAAAAATGTTTAAAAACGTACGCTTTTTTTCGAAACAAATCTCTCTATTGATGTTTTTAATTATCAAGAAATCTAAAGTGTGTTTTTGTCAAAAAATCAAATTAAAGAGGACTAAAATCAAAAATTGTCTCTTAATTTTTTAAGAAAATATTAGGTACAATAAAACAGCTCTTTTAAGCTGCATTTTAAATGCGATTTAGCTTTAACTTTTTTTGAAAATCTGGTCACACTGCTGGTGATAGAGCTGAACTATGTGAGCGGGTTAGTTCACTGATCGTTTTTAGCTTAGTAGTTCAGTAGTTTAGTAGTTCATCGTTCATTTTACTGTTTGTGTCTTTTCGTTTATAATTTTTTTCATTCAAGTTTCTTTTAGTTAATTTTCTATTAAATTTACCTTTATTAATGAGCCCTCTAACTATTTAATTGTTTTTTTTTTCAAAATTAAAATTGCATTTTTGTTGTTGTATTTCCAAAGTTTACGCTTTTAACACTTTCAATATAACATGAATTCGCTCAGACAAGGTTGCAATAAAAATATTATACTGATCCACCAAGCCAACTGAACTACTGAGCTTATTGAATTTCTGAGCAAAAAACTCGTCCTAGTTCAGTTTCAAGAACTGATTTTTAAAGAGCGGCCAGTTAAAAGAACGGTTTAACCCAACATAAAGAGGATTTTGGGAAATTCCAATGTTAAGGGGGTTAAAATTTGTTAACTATGGAAAAATCGGTAATTTATGTCTCCTTAATTATAAAAGATGGAAACAAAACTCAAAAAGTATTGTATTCTAGTATAAAAATTAAGAAAACCCTTTTCAGTCACGGTCCAAAATCACCTTAGGAGATATAAAGCACTTTTTAAATTTTTTTTAGTATGGGGATGGATATACATATTAAATTAAGAATTTACTGAACCTAGAGATATAATAATCATGCGTCTAGGGACATTAAATTAAGGACTACTGATCCAGATTGAGGTTGAAAATTAACTTTCAAGGCATAAAGTACTATTTCACTATTATTAGGAACTTTGCATATTTTTTTACATTTTGGTTAATTTTTGAATATTTTGGAATTATGAGTCTAAAAATATGTAATAAAGAACCATTAACTAGGCCTGAAGTCAAAGGTTAACTAAGTGGACAGGTTAAAGTCGGAAATGACCTTAGTGAGTAAAAGATATTCCTTATATTTTTGGTAAGTTTTTAAATATTTAAGATTTACAAGTCTGAAAATATCTGTAAAGAAAATCTTAACAGAGGTTAAAGGAACAAGTCTATATACCTTTTAAAAATATGCTTGCATATACATAAACATATATTCATTTAAAATAGAAAATTAGAGACCCCGGAGTAGTTTTAAAATATCTCTTCTTCTTTGTTCTTAATACACTATGCATCAATATTAATTCTCCACGTTACAGATAACATCTTAAGAGCCTTAAAAAATTTTCAATCATTTTTAAAGCAAAATTCTCCAACTATTGTTCTTACTTTTTCTTACCTTTTCTAGAATATTCCTATGGAAAGTTGTCTAAAAGCTGATTCCTAAGCCTAGAAAAAATTCTACAAAGATGGAGTCTTACTGGTTTTATATGTCGAAATAATTTAAAGAATATTCCTAGAACAAATTTCAATACCTATTGTTTTTTAAAACCTTATTGCAATCAATGAGTTTTGCATCCAGCTTCATACTTGTTTTAAAATAAGTTTCCCATTATTTTTATAACCTTCACATAAGTGAGAAGTAAAGTATATTTTTTCTACAAAGGTAAAATGTAAGACCGACCCCAATTCATTTGGCTTTGTAAATATTTTCCCCGGAATCGCCTCTGGAAGAATAAAATTAATTACATGTTCCTAAAACATACTTACCTCCATCCTCACCACCTAAGTAGGTTGCCATAAAAAATTTACAAAAATTATGTAAAAACGCCTATAACTTCCCCAGAGTCGGCCTTAGAGAAATAAAGAGCACGATCAACCCCATTAGTTTTCTCTCCTAAACATAATAATCCTAGAACATACTTTTTTTCTATCTCCATCGTCTAAGGGGGCTCCCATACAAAGTTTGGGAAACTGAAATAATTCCCCTTCTTCATTTTCCAGGGTGCCCGGGGATAAGTTAAATGTAGGACTGACACCAAGTCATTTTTTACTTACAAACATTTTCCTAGACATACTTACCCCCTATCCTCTAAGGGGTTGCCATACAAAATTTTAAAATATTAGGATTAAAAACCTCTTAAACCTCCCTAAGAGATTTTCAATATGACACCGACCCCTATTAAAAATTATAAATCGGGGTTTCGAAAGGCCAATGTGAAGGGTAAATAAAATTCGGCACGGTCGAATATAGCACTCTTACTCGTTTGTATCAAGATTATATAAGTAAATAAAAATGTAAAAATATATAATATCGTTTATGCAGTTTGAAACAAATACTTGGGAAAAATATTTTCTTTACATGTATTGCCATTTTATGTTTCTTATCCAAAGCTCTTGAAAAAATTTTATTCCTGCAGATAGGTAAATTTATTGAAGAAAATAATCTTTTGTTCGTGAGACAATCTGGCTTCCGTGTAAATCACAGCTGTACTACGACACTAGCTGATGTAACTGAAAATATACGTCAGGATCTTGATAATGGACAAATTACATTTCTGGTTCTTCTTGATCACTCCAAGGCCTTTGATACGGTGGATCATGATACTCTAATTTGGAAACTTATAAATTTTTTCAACTTTTCTTCCTCTGGCGTCAGGCTTGTTTCTTCATACCTACGTGGGCGTTCACAATCGGTACTTGTTAATGGTGAACTTTCTATACCTCTTTTTCTCGAACGTGGAGTACCACAAGGGTCAATTCTTGGACCACTCTTGTTTTCCCTATATATTAACGATATGCCTAGACAAGTATCCTATTGTAATTTACATATTTATGCAGATGACGTACAGCTTTACTTAAGTAGCTCAATGGAAATGATAAGTCACAATTTTGGAAAGTTGAATTATGATTTGGATAGAATTTACCTCTGGGCAACTGCCAATGGTCTTTGTCTGAATCCTTCCAAAACCAAAAGTCTTGTCATTCGTAATAAGCGTGTTGTGCTAGATTTCAGTGAGGACATCATAATTAACAATACTAAAATCAACATAGTTCCATCTGCCAGGAATCTAGGTATAGTATTTAACAGTAATCTTACATGGTCTGATCATATTACCACCCTTGTGGGTAAAACATATTGCAAATTGAGAACTTTGTGGTTAACTAAGGTTTTCACCCCCCTTAGGATTCGCATAATGCTTGCAAAATCATTTTTGATTCCTGTTTTAACATATGGCTGCGAAATTTTTGCCAAATGCGAAATGGCTAGTATGCGTAAAATTTTCGTCCTTTTTAATAATATCGTACGTTATGTCTATGGACTAAGAAGATTTGAGCATACCTCTTCATATGCCAAGAAACTTCTAGGAGTTTCTATTGATAATTTTCTTAAAATTCGAGTACTTCTCTTAATTCATAAAATAATTCATACTCAAAAACCTTTCTATCTGTTTGCCAAACTACGATTTGCCAGATCGCTTAGGGGTAAAATCATCATTATCCCTAAATACCGGCACCTTGTCTCTGAATGGCAATTTTATATCAATGGTATTCGCCTTTGGAATTCACTACCATCAAACCAACAAATCAAAAGCAACACAAACAGTTTTAAAAATTTTTTGTTTAATCATTTTGTTTAAAATTTTTTTGTTTAATAATTTTGCTTAAATTTAACTTTTAATATTTAAGCGTTACTTTGTTGTATGTATCTTTAATTGTGAAATTTGTTCGATTATTTTCATTGTTAATTCTATGTAGTTAGATTAAGTTATTGCATAATTTGTATTCCTATACTTTAAATATAAGATATAATCTTGTTGTATAGGAACTAACGAGAAATAAATAAATAAATAAATTTGTAGCTCTGTATGTGACGGCTTTTTCCTTTTTTTTTTGCTCTTATCACACTTTGCAAACAATTATTCCAGCAAATTACTTAACACGTTCTCTTTGTATTTACCATCAACTAGAGGTGCAAACGATACATTGACTTTTTAAAAACATCGACATATCGTTAATAAACATCGCAGTCAGAGATCTTTTGGCAGACGATAAAACTGCGATACATCGACTTCCTAAACTAAAAACATCGACGTTTAATATATTTGGACTCGTCTGACATAACAAATTTGTTTATTACTCTTACTCCTTTGAAAAACATTTTCTATTTACTTAACATTTGTCAACTTTTTACTATTGTAGCTGCAGGCAATAATGTTTTTATTTATATTTAACTAGCTGACCCGGTGAACTTCGTACCACCTACCAATTATTGAATATATGGATTTTTTAAAAAGAGTACATAGTTTATTTAGTCAAATAGTTCATTGGAATACATTTATATAGAAAACAAAAATTCAAAAAAAAATTACAAAAATAAGGCGTTTCAGGTAAAAGCTGTTAAGAAAGCTATGTATTTTCGTGCATGGATTATGTTTAGGTTAATTCCCTTCAGTGTAGTACCTTGTACTATACGACATTTTTTGTTTTGTTATCAGGCGCAAGTACAAATAAAGCAGATGGTTTGCCCACACGTGAACATGCAACGTATATTTGGCCATGAGTAAAACATGTATTTTCTAAATTAAGACCACAATTACTCAAGGATTGTCCTTGTGATTTGTTAATCGTCATTGCGAATGCAAGACGAATAGGAAATTGAATTCGCTAAAACTCAAAAGGCATATCGTTTGGTATCATCGGAATTATCGGTATGAGAACTTTTCACGTTTGAACTTTCCTATAAGTATAATTGCGTGAATAACATGGACTATCAGTTTTGTAATTACCAAGTGCGTTCCATTGCAAAGTTTTGGTTGGTTTAAATTTCGAAGCACGATAACTACCGAGCCTACCTTCAGTTCTATGCTGTGCGGTGGTAAGCCAGGTACATCCAAGGAGTTTAAAACTTCAGTTGCAAAGTTGGTGGCTTTATCTTCGTTTGTTACACAATCAATAGATTTAAAAGAATGCAGAGTACGAACGATTTGATTCTGAACTATATAGTTTAAATCATCCACATCTATATTTTTAGCTGCTAAAATTGACCGTTCACTCAACCAGTCATAACTTTTCCCGTTAACAATTATGTTGGGGAATACTTTCTAGATGATCTGTTCTTTTGACGATACAAAATTACAAAAATTTTGAGGAAACGAAATCAATCCGTTTGATTCGTCCATGGGAATACGGCCATTACCGATAGTCAACAATTGGTTGGAGAAATCTTAAGCTGATAAATCGTTGAGCAATGTAACTCTCATGTTTTCTGTCATCTGCAGTATCTTTGGAAAACGCCACAGACTTGAGGATTTAACGCAAGCTTTTTTTTAATCAGCCGCCTTCGATCTTGGTATGACTGGCAGTGTTCAGCGGAAATCACCAGACAGTAAAATTATTGCACCTCCAAAACATCTCGAGTCACTACGCAGATCTTTACTGTTCTCTTAAAGGCTTCTATTGCACGTTTGTGTGCCATTGTGCACTCGTCCCAGATAATGATTTTACACGCTACTAAAGCTTTGGATATGGTGGTGTTTTTCGCAATGTAACATATTGGTTGCTCTGTATTTTGAAGGTTTAATGGCAATTTAAACGCTGAGTGAGCTGTGCGGCATTCTTCTTACAATGTGGCCGCTATTCCAGATGAAGCTTCCGCTGTAGCAATGTTGGACCTCGCACGAACAGTGGCTAAAATCAATGACATGACGAATGTCTTCCCAGTTTCACCAGGGGCATCCAAGAAAAGAAAACACCATTTCCATCATCAATTGCCTTCAATATTATATCATAGACTTCCTTCTGTTGGAAGCTTAAGGGAGAAACATTGGTTTGGACTAATTGGTTCAACTCATGTCGATCGTATTCACGTTCCAATTCTCGGTTTAGTAGCTGATTCATTTCATGTTCTGGCGCTGGCAGTCCTAACCTGACTAACAAACTGCCGCAAATAAGGTAACACATGTCTTCAATTAAGAGCAAGGCCCGGTTATGCATCTTCGCATTGACTTCAAGATTTGGATTTCTCAAGCTGACACGATATTGATGTAAAATGTTGTTTGACATATTGTCCTTGTATTTGTTCCACAGGTCACTTGGATTTGACGGGAAGCATGTCGAAATGGTAACAGCAAATAATGTTCGTATCTGTCTTGGATATGCAGAAATAATTGCCTCAGCGATTGTTGTATCCCAATGAGTATCGTTTTCAAGCAAATTGAGTTCTTGCCATGCAGCACAAATGTTGGGCAGACTATACCATTAACAGTACGAAATGCTGCAAACGATGTTGGACCAAGAACATTCACCAGCAACAATCGCAAATGAAAGCATTCATCATTCTTCGGATGAACTGTATTAATGCGACCAAGAGCATCACTTAAACGCACATCCGGATGCCCAGGAACCATAGTGCCTTTCTTTCGACGTTAAAATTTTTTTTGAAGAAGCGTTCCAAGTGTAATGCCGTGGCATCTCCGAGTAAAGTAAAGTTTGTGCAAACGGATCGCTTTGACAAACAGCAAAGAAACTTGTCAATGTTGTCGCTGGAGGTATTTCAGAACGTTGAACAATATTTGCCGCAGTGAAATATACTCTTTGGCCATTCTCCAGATTCACTGCTAAATATACAACAGTGGAATGACGTTCATGAATGGGGAATGAGAATATACGCCAAACTGTTGTCAATCATAAAATCGTTTCCTTTTTAATAGTCTGACCGTTGTCATTGGGCGATCAACGCCGATACAGTGGATAACCGTCATTGCCAGTGATAGTTTCCGCCGTCAATTTTGGTGGATAATGTTTGGAACACTTGCCGTCGACCATGCACGGAGATTGGTGGTTGATGGTGCCACAAGGTCCATGAATCATATTTGTAATTAAAACATCATGTAGGAATCTCGGCACTTATAATATAATCTATCTGGTCTGGTCGAACTTCTTCGACTAACCAAATAAGAAGGTGTGCATGCGGCAAACCTCGTGTTTGCCATTTTATTGAATACATCCAGCATTGAGTATCTCCGCACACGTATTGGCTAACAATATATATAATAAGCGAACGGATCTTTAACTAAACACACACAATTCACAAAATATTATTCTTAATAACGTGTCAATAATGTTATATACATGTTTTGTTTGTTTCTTTGATAATTACTGAAAATTACTGATAAACCGTGAATAGAAATCTAAAGCCAATTGCATCTTTCACGATGGGAAGCGGTTACCATGAAAAACTTCACAAACAGTTCAGTTTATAATGGCTTCATTATTTTGTAGCCCTATCCGCCACTTGTAAAAATTTTTTTTATTTTTTTAAAATTTGTTGTGATTACAAAACAATGTATAGAAAAAAATTGCGTTAATGACTCGCTATTTGACAGACAGATTCATCATTGCATAGCCTAAATGCTTAGGGCAAGGCTTGAAATATGTATTAGTTAATTTTGTATCTTTTGAATTAAAAAAAAAAATAGAATTAAAATTTAATTTACGCTCGACATGTTTTAAAGTTATGAATGCATTTTTCGTACTTTTCTTGAAATATTATACCATTAGAGGCGAGACAGGGTAAAAAACCATATTTTGAAACTGCTTATATCCATTTTGTACTTTTGGAACCAAAAAAGATAAAAAGGGGCTCAAATTATATTTTATTGCATTTGACAGGTCTCAAAAAAATATTAATATAAAATTTTTGATAATTTTGATCCTAAGGGGTAAAAAGGTATTAACATTTTATTGGAAATTTTTAAGTTATTTCTGTTACTTTTAAGCTAATAATTTTAATTGAGTGCAATTGTTTAAGAAAAATATGAACACGTTTTTTTAAGTTTTTTTAAAGTAATTCTTTTCGCCTAAGTATACTTACCTCAATTATGTATATTAGCAACCATAAACATCCATAGACAATTTTGAGACTCTAGCTATAAGAATTATTGAGGTACATGTAAAAAAAATCCAATGGTATGGGAGGTGCCACACAATAAAATTTGGAGACCTTAGCTGTCACAGTTAATGAGATACACATATAAATATTTTTATCCTATTAGAGGTTCTACACCCATAATTCACTTCCTGCCTATACTCATCTTAGTTATGCATATTATCATAATAAATACTCTTTATTAATTTGGAGATTTCAGCTGTTATATTTATTGACATATGTATATGTAAAAGATTTTTTTCTTGTAAAGGAGGTGCAACGCCTATTATTATCTTCACGCCCAAACTCAGCTTAATTGTAAACATTAACATATTAAACACCTACACAAAATTTGGAGACTTTAACCCATACACAGCTGAATTATGCAAATTACCATTATAAACATATTTACAAAGTTTTGAGAGTTCAACTGCTACAGTTATTGAGACATATAAAAAACCTATATTCGTTGTATGGGAGATGCGACGCCCATTTCTTTTTTCCCGCCCATACAGAGCACAATTATGCATATTAGCTATATAAACATCCGTACAAAGTTTTGAGGTTTCAGCTATTACAGTTATTGAGATATATACAGAAAACCATTTTCGTTGTATGGGAGGTGCCACGTTTACTTATTTTTTCCCGCACACATAAAGCTTAGTTATGCATATTAGCACTGTAAACATCCGTACAAAGTTTGGAGACTTCAGCTATTACAGTTGTTGAGATATGTACAAAAAACTATTTTCATTGTATGGGAGGTACCACGCCTTTTTATTTTTTCCCGCCCATAAAAAGCTTAATTACGCATATTAGCACTATAAACATCCGTACGTAGTTTGGAGACTTCAGCTTTTACAGTTGTTGAATTATATAAAAAAACTATTTTCGTTGTATGGGAGGGGCCACGCCTATTTATTTTTTTCCGCCCACACAAAGTTTAATTATGCATATTAGCACTATAAACATCCGAACAAAGTTTGGAGACTTCAGCTATTACAGTTGTTGAGATATATACAAAAAACTATTTTCGTTGTATGGGAGGTGCTATGCCCATTTATTTCTTCCCGCCCATACAGAGCACAATTATGCATATTAGCACTATTAACATCCGTACGAAGTTTGGAGACTTAAGCTATTACAGTTATTGAGATATATACAAAAAACTTTTTTTGTTGTATGGGAGGTGCCACGCCTATTTATTTCTTCCCGCCCATACAGAGCACAATAATGCATATTAGCACTATTAACATCCGTACGAAGTTTGGAGACTTAAGCTATTACACTTATTGAGATATATACAAAAAACTATTTTCGTTGTATGGGAGGTGCCACGCCTATTTATTTTTTCCCGCCCATAAAAAGCTCAATTATGCATATTAGCACTATAAACATTCGTACGAAGTTTGGAGACTTCAGCTATTACACTTATTGAGATATATACAAAAAACTATTTTCGTTGTATGGGAGGTGCCACGCCTATTTATTTTTTCCCGCCCATACAAAGCTTAACTATGCATATTGGCACTATAAACAATCGTACGAAGTTTGGAGACTTCATCTGTTACAGTTGTTGAAATATATACAAAAAACTATTTTCGTTGTATGGGAGGTGCCACGCCTATTTATTTTTTCCCGCCCATACAAAGCATAATTATGCATATTAGCACTATAAACATCCGTACGAAGTTTGGAGACTTCAGCTTTTACAGTTGTTGAAATATATAAAAAAAACTATTTTCGTTGTATGGGAGGTGCCACGCCTATTTATTTTTTCCCGCCCATACAAAGCTTAACTATGCATATTGGCACTATAAACATTCGTACGAAGTTTGGAGACTTCATCTGTAACAGTTGCTGAAATATATACAAAAAACTATTTTCGTTGTATGGGAGGTGCCACGCCTATTTATTTTTTTCCGCCCACACAAAGTTTAATTATGCATATTAGCACTATAAACATCCGAACAAAGTTTGGAGACTTCAGCTATTACAGTTGTTGAGATATATACAAAAAACTATTTTCGTTGTATGGGAGGTGCTATGCCCATTTATTTCTTCCCGCCCATACAGAGCACAATTATGCATATTAGCACTATTAACATCCGTACGAAGTTTGGAGACTTAAGCTATTACAGTTATTGAGATATATACAAAAAACTTTTTTTGTTGTATGGGAGGTGCCACGCCTATTTATTTCTTCCCGCCCATACAGAGCACAATAATGCATATTAGCTCTATTAACATCCGTACGAAGTTTGGAGACTTAAGCTATTACACTTATTGAGATATATACAAAAAACTATTTTCGTTGTATGGGAGGTGCCACGCCTATTTATTTTTTCCCGCCCATAAAAAGCTCAATTATGCATATTAGCACTATAAACATTCGTACGAAGTTTGGAGGCTTCAGCTATTACACTTATTGAGATATATACAAAAAACTATTTTCGTTGTATGGGAGGTGCCACGCCTATTTATTTTTTCCCGCCCATACAAAGCTTAACTATGCATATTGGCACTATAAACAATCGTACGAAGTTTGGAGACTTCATCTGTTACAGTTGTTGAAATATATACAAAAAACTATTTTCGTTGTATGGGAGGTGCCACGCCTATTTATTTTTTCCCGCCCATACAAAGCATAATTATGCATATTAGCACTATAAACATCCGTACGAAGTTTGGAGACTTCAGCTTTTACAGTTGTTGAAATATATAAAAAAAACTATTTTCGTTGTATGGGAGGTGCCACGCCTATTTATTTTTTCCCGCCCATACAAAGCTTAACTATGCATATTGGCACTATAAACATTCGTACGAAGTTTGGAGACTTCATCTGTAACAGTTGTTGAAATATATACAAAAAACTATTTTCGTTGTATGGGAGGTGCCACGCCTATTAATTTTTTCCCGCCCATACAAAGCATAATTATGCATATTAGCACTATAAACATCCGTACGAAGTTTGGAGACTTCATCTGTAACAGTTGTTGAAATATATACAAAAAACTATTTTCGTTGTATGGGAGGTGCCACGCCTATTTATTTTTTCCCGCCCATACAAAGCTTGACTATGCATATTGGCACTATAAACATTCGTACGAAGTTTGGAGACTTCATCTGTAACAGTTGTTGAAATATATACAAAAAACTATTTTCGTTGTATGGGAGGTGCCACGCCTATTTATTTTGTCCCGCCCATAAAAAACTCAATTATGCATATTAGCACTATAAACATCCGTACGAAGTTTGAAGACTTCAGCTAATACAGTTGTTGAAATATATACAAAAAACTATTTTCGTTGTATGGGAGGTGCCACGCCCATTTATTTGTTTCCGCCCATAATCAACTCAATTATGCACATCAGTAAATAACTTCCCTATACCAAATTTGGAGACTTCAGCTATAATAGGTATTGAGGTATGTGAAAAAAAACTGTTCAATTTGTATGGGAGGTGCCACGCCCAGTCGGAATTTCCAAAAACAAATGAGCCTAAAACGCATTCCCAGATATCGGGTATGTCTTTTTTTCAAGTTTCATTAAAATCGGTCCAGCCGTTCTTGAGTTATAAGCGGTGTCACTAACAAAAAAAAATTGTTCTTTTATATATAAGATTTCATTTAAAAAAAAAAGGTAAGAATTTGGGCTCATTTATAAAAGTTGCATTTTATAGAATTTGGAAGAAGCAGACATGCAAAGCAAGTAATTAAGCGCTTATTTGACAGATGTTTATGGCATATTTATTAAATAAGCCCTTAATAAGTCTATTTTACTTTTTATGGATATAAGAGCAAAACTTTTAAAACCATTACGGATTTTATAAAAATATATTTGAGACAATAAATTTAAGTTCTTCAATCAGCAACAAAATTCATTCAAAAGTTAGCCATCACCCACAAATTGACTTTGTGAGATTAGATTATCAAATTTCTTTCCCTTATAAAATATAAACATATTTGGAAAGTAAATTAAACAAGTAAGATTTTTATAACTAAATTATTTTGATTTAAATTAAATCATTTAATTATAAGAAAATAAAAACATCGGAAAAACATGGATGTATCGTTTCTATTAACGATGTTTTTGACATAAATGCTTCCCTAAAAAACATCGATACTTCAAAACATCGATGCTTTTCAGACCCATGTTGCATCCCTACCATCAACAGAAAATAATCAGTTATGGACCTATTTCTTTATACTTTATAAATGACGTACATCCATATTTAAATTCGTTTGTTTTTATTGGTAAAATTTTTTTTAATAAAAGTGATAGTTTTTGTACAGAGATGTGCTGCGTGCAGATTTTTTTGCTGGTTACTTACTTCTGTGTATTTGCTTGTTAACTCATGTTGTTATGGCCATGATGCTTTCACATAATAAAAGCCGCATAAAAACATACAAATGTAACCAATAAAAGTACAAACACACACAAATAAACTAAATTCAACCAAATTACCCAGTTAGCCAAATAGTCTCTAAAATTTTGTTCAAGTTCTGTCCCAATGTCACTAACAGGATTTGTCGTTAATATTGTGTTTTACGATGTTGCAGGAACTATACGACACTACTACCATTAACTTTTTGGTAATTTTTATAAAAATTATTTTTATATTGTTCTCAATATTTCCTTTACAACAACGAATTTCTTGCACACCCTCAAAACAATCAAAGTAATCGGTATTTAAATGAAGCCCGAGGGATGTCAAAATTAAGTAAATAATTTCAAGTTAAGTTTTTTTAAGTTGAACCACACCTAAATTAAATTCCTCATTTAAGAATTTTCTTTCTTTCTTTGTTACTGCTATTTAAAATGTCTTAAAAAAATGGTTAGCTGGTTGAAAACAGTATATGTAGACACGTTTGTATACGAAATTTTTTTTTTAACCAACTGAAAACAGTTTTGTCCAGTGTCAGGGAACACAAATATTTTGAACTGTAAAAAACGAAAAAGTTTACTATAACTTAACGATAAAAAACCCAAATTTTTATTGGTAAAAGACATAAATACTCTGGCCCATTAAACCAGATAAATAAAACCAACAAGTAAGTGCGCTATATTCAGCTAAGCCAAATCTTATATACCCTTCATATTGATCTTTTAATATACCCAGCAATCTTTTCTAGAACAGCGTTGCCAATTGTTTACATTTGTTAATTTTTTTGTATTGATTTTGTGATATTGCTCTAAAAAAACTGAGCCAATCGCAGTATTTTGCCTACGTCCAGGTCCGTGGTAAATCGATCTTGTTTATTTTAATTTAGCGATCATATCAGGGATATTTCTGATAGTTTGACACCAATACCGTTCTACTTAAATTGACTCCGGAAACTTGATTTCAACAGACAGACATGGCTTTATCGACTTCCCTATCTATAAGGAATAAGAATACATATCCTTTTTGGATCGCAAGTGAAAATTTTAGAAATTACAAACGGAATTACAAACCCTTATCACTTCGTGAAGGGTATAACTAGAGCTGAAAACAAAAATGTTTCTCAATGGCTTCCAATCGAATACATGCATAAGAAGAACAACCCAGCATACCATTATCGGAGCGCTCTTATATATGAGCTCCTATATGAGCGATTTTATGAGCTTCTGTGAGTGTTTCCTGCGTGCATATTTCTGAGCTCATAAACGATAGATTTTATGTGCTTTTTATGAGTAATTTCTGCACGCTGACAGATAACGGTAAATTCCAGCTAAGCAGAAGAAAGAAGTTACTTAAATTGATTCATTAGTGAATATTTTTGGAAGCGTAAAGACAAAATAGTGAGTTATCTTATAATAAATACAAAAATAATACATAATTGAAATAATGAAAAGAGCAAACTAAAAAAAGCAAATTAATAATAAATGAACTTCTTTCAAACAAATTAAGAAAAGAAAATCCAGCATGTAGTATTAAAAATAATAGTGTTGTTGAAGAAAATAGTAACAGTGAACGTATTTTAGAAAGAGAGAGTGTAAACGATAACTGGAATAAGAGATCAAAATGCGTTTTAAAAAAAGAGTCATAGAATACTCTTTTATGCATAATGCATTTAGAGCTCTTTCATGAGTGACCAGTTTAGTGGAAAAAGCCACTCAAATATGAGCATTTTATGACTGTTTATGATTATTTTATGAACTCTTTATGAGCGTCAGCGTTCCGACAAAAGAGTCTTTATGAGCTCATTTAGAGCGCATATGGTATGCTGGGAAGAAGGCATGTTTAATGGTATGTGCGTCTGACATACCCTGCAAAAAATCTTGGACCACATGGTCCGTTTTAGCTGAAATGGACTAGTTACAACATGGTCCTTATGTAATGCAGTCATGGACCATGTCATTGTCAAACAAGAACTTGTAGTTACTTAAGTCATATGCGTTCGTGTTTTAACGATGCGTTCGTGTTAACACGATCGTTAAAACACGAACGCATATCACTTAAGTAACTACAAGTTCTTGTTTGACAATGACATGGTCCATGACTGCATTACACAAGGACCATGTTGTAACTAGTCCATTTCAGCTAAAACGGACCATGTGGTCCAAGTTGTTTGTAGGTAGGATAGAGTAGTTTTGAAACTACTCCGACGTAATGCAAATCTGGGTTAAGTGGTCCGGCCCTAGGACATCATAATGTTAAAAAGACCATGTTTTTTACATGCATTTGGGTTAGTTTTGGAGTAATCCTACTCCTTTATGGACTAGTCCATACACGCATGTATGGACTAGTCCTGTTTTCTGCAGGGTACTTGTGTTACCAACGCAACGACATGATGTTGCATTCGATATTTCATAAACTTCACTTGATTTTTTTGTTTTATGTTTACATATGTGTTAATGTGTGTATGACCGTTAAAAAACATTTTAAAAGGTTTGAATAATTCAGGAAATCTTCTATAAACAAAGCGATTACAACAATAATTATAATAAAAAAAAATATTTAATAAAACAATAATTAAAGTAAATACTGAACATTAATACTTAAACAAACAAACAGAAAAGTAAATTACAATAGAAAACCTGTGCAGTTAGTAGAGGAAGAGTAGCAAATGATCCAAAATATTAAAATTATTTGTTTGCAGTGACTTTTTTGTAACATTATCTAACATTTTTGTAATTAAAAAAAAACCAATGTAAAAATATCAGATATATCTATGTACATATATGCAAAATATTTAATTTTCAGAATATATGTCTGTCTGTTGATATCTCTTATTAAAAAATTATCACTACTAAAATCCGAAAAGGTTCACAATCCAGTGAAGTCAATCGGGTTCAACTAATATATACTGAAACAATGGAGCAAATAGTACCACAACTTACACGACTTTGAAAGTTAAAACTTTTTAGTGTAAATTGCGATATAAACTTTAATTTAAACTTTGATTGTTTGTCGTATCCACACGAAATACATACGTGGTAGGGGTTTTATGCGTTCGTTCAAATGTCTGTAACACTCAATACTCATGGTCTCAGACCCACCTTCAAGAATACTGAACGACTCAGAATTACTTCCTGAGTCGACTTAAGCATGTCTGTCCGTTCATCAGATTGGGTGTTCATATGTTCTTGTAATCAAAGTACAGGTTGCAACTTTGAAGGCATTTTGATAATATTTGGCGGAGATAAGTTTTCCGGCACTGGCACGAAGCACATTGTTTGTGCTGATGATCACTATTTTTGATCACTGACTAGAATATTACTCCATTTTGAAAGAAATATTGAACGCATGTATATCTCTATGCCGCCAACTTTGTTTATAATTTCTTAAATAACCATCTGCGACCCCACAAAGAATATATTTTCTTGGTCCTTATAGATGGGGAAGTCGAAGTACGTCTGCCCGTCATTTCGTGTTATGGTCGAAATCAATAATTTTAAGCCTCCGGATGCCGCATAGACCCGCGAGTAGCATTAGACTCAGAAATATCTGCAAGCAAATTGCTATTGAAATTCAGCAAAATCGCCCGATAACTGGCCGAGATATAAGCCAAAATCAAAACCACCACTGTTCATTGCTCCATAATATGTACATACATACATTAAAACCTCTAAAACTGCCCGTACAATATGCAATGTAAGACCAACTCCCACTAGTTGTTTCTCACAAACATTTTGGAACATACTTATACCCTGTCTCGGCCCTCTGACAGGGGTGCCATACGAAGTTTATTTTTTTTTTAATTTGAAATTAAATAATTAAATCCACAGCTTCCACAGCTTGCAGGGTGCTCCTACAAAGGTAAAAGACCGACCCCAAATAATTTTCCATACCAAAAATTTTAGTAGAACATACTTACTCCCTATCTTCAGCTTCTAATATGGTTGCCATACATAATTTGGAAAAAATAATGTAAAAACTCCTACCACTTTTCCGAAGTCGCCCCTAGAGGAAATAAATGTTACACAGACCCCCATTAGTTTTCCTTCCCAAACATATTCCTTAAACATTTTTACCTCCTACCCCTATCACCCAATGGGGTTGCTATATAAATTTTTAAAAAATGATTCCGGCCTTAGAGAAATAAAGTATACGAACGAACCCCATAAGTTTCTCCTCCCAAACATATTCCTAAAATATTTTTTCACCCTCTATCTCCGTAGTATATGGTGACCCCATACAAGGTTTGGTATAATTGTAACGAATCCCCCCTACAGTTTCCAGGGTGCCTGTGGATAGGTAAAATGTAGGACTGACCCCAACTAATATTTTCTTGCAACCTTTTTCCAGTAAAATATTTCTCCCTATCTCCACCCTTTAAGGGGGTTGCCGTACAAAACTTTTGGGGTAAAAACACCTACAACTTCCCTAGTTACCCTAATAGGGTTTTTATAAGACACCAACCCCTATTTAAAAATAAGAAATTTTCATAAATAAAAAAGAAGTTAAGGGTTTTGAAGGGCCAGTGTGAAGGTTATATAAGATTCGGCACAGTTGAATATAGCGGTCTTACTTGTTTGCAAAAGGCTCAATACAAACGTGTTGGAGGGTATAATATAGTCGGGTTTAACCGTCTATAACCTTCTTACTTGCCTTTAGCTTCTATTTGTATTAATACGGATTGAATTTAAATTTCATATGACTTGTTTATTCTATGGTTTTATGTATTAATTAAAACGTAAATAGCATTATTTAATTAGTAAAAAAAATTAACTTTTGTTTATATTTTTTATGTGTAGTAATAAAATAGAAAGAAAAATTTTTAAATAAATTGGTAAGATATTTTAAGTAGGGGTTTTTTATACAGAGAAGCAGTAACTGATAGTTATAAAATCGCTTAACGAAAATTTATTCCAGTTAATTTGGCTAAAAAAATTAAGCAAACCTATTAAAAAATTTAATTTTAAATATGTGTTTTTTAAGATAATTTTTTATTTTAGATGTATAAATAAAACAGTGTAATCTCTTTTTAATTCCTTCTTTAAAACTAAGTTTTAAATTCCAAAAAGATTTTTTGAAATTAAATTCGCCTCCTACTTAATTTCCCTTGATTGTTTTCTTTTAATATTTTTAAATCATATTAAAACCATAAATTAATTTTTAATATTTTTATAATGTTGTTTTATACTTGTTTTTGTTACTTTTGTTGTTTAAGTTTTTTTTGTTGGTTTCGTTTTATTATTTGCTTGTGCTTCTTATTTATTTATTTACTGCCTTAAAAGTATTTTCTTTATTGAGTTAATTCAAAATTAAATTGAAAACTTTAGTGCTTTAAAATTTTTTTTCATTGTTAATTTTGTTGTACTTTTTTACAACTTTATAATCTGCGTGTGTGCGTGTTAATACTGTGCGCTTACACCTCATCGTTAACATCTTTTGAAAAATTTTGTTGCAGGAAAAAGAAAATCAGACACTTCCTTGTTGGAAGAAAAATTTTCTGGTTGTAATTTTAATTCAAGATTATTCTGTTTCTCGTTTCTTAATTTTCAACTTGTTGCAGCAATAAAAACAAAACTGTTAACCTGAATAAAAAAGTAATTTGGTTACGCATTATTTTGAGGTGGAAAAAAGTGAATTAGAAAATTTAATTTTTAATATGAGTTATTTTAAGTGGGTAAAAATTAAGGGAAACATTTTCATTGTTAACCTTAAAAAGAAAGTTTAAAGCACCGAAAATATTAAATTTTATTAACAACTACGTACATGGATGTTTAAAAAGGAAAGTTAAATTGAAAAATATGAAAAAACAAATTGCAGGTACAGTGCTGAACTTTTTCAAATTTGGAATATTAATATTCCAATATTCACTTAAATATAAAACTAGGATAATCAGTAAAAAATGGTTGCAATTCATATTTAATTGCGTATGTCTGTGAAAATTTTCATTTTGCAGGTGTTTTATAATTTTTAAAAATACATATGTAATTATCTCACATAACCTCCAAATTAAAATAAATTACTTTTTCGTGTTTTTTTTTTTCAGAAAACACCAAATGTCCAGATGCTTTGTTAGATAAATTTAGAACCTTCTTTAATTAATTTTCTCATGACTTTTATAAATGTTTTTCCCACAAGCAATGTTTGAACTTGTTTACAGCACAAGTTTTGACTCTTTAGTGGACATTCGACAAGTCATATGTAAAATACGTCCATGTAAGACCAAATAAAGCACGCAAGCTGAATCGTCGGATGTAACGTCCTCTAGAACTCGTACCTGGATCAAGGCCGGGAGTGCAAGATCCTAGAAACATCTTAGCAGGTGATTCAACCTGGATCCTAAAATCCCACTAAATTAATCCAGTACATGACTGACTAGAAAACTGTAACTACTGGCAGCTAGGGCAGGACATTCGCATTCCTGCTTCCAAACTTAATGTGTTTTATGCATTAAATCAGTGATCGGCACACCAATGCTTTAATATGTTTTGACTGTTTGTTTTCGGGCTTAATTATTTGTCCCTTATGGCACTAGGGTGACTATAGTTGAAAATATAAAATATGATAAAATTGCATTGAGAAAGTTTTTGAATGTAATATTAAAAATTAAGCCACTTTTGTTAAAGTAAAATTTAAAAAAAAAAAAAATTTTCCATACTATTTAGTTTTGCATAATCTCATAGATATTAAATGTATATTGACAAATAGGGGATTCACAAAGTGTTCTTTTAGTCCTATTCTCACAATGGCTAAAAGACATTTAGATACCAACTATTTGACACTCGGCGCAGGTGTATGTGGAGTTGTTGTGACAATTTAATAAGCATATTAAACAACTTAAGCTCTGTACAGACGGTTGTCAGATATCACAATGTTGTCAGACCTATCAATGCGCTAACAATGCAGTGGCAATGAATAATTGCTGCTTTATTGAAAATTGTTAGTTCAGACGATGGTAAGACATTTGTCAGAAAAGCAGACAATTTCATTGTAAGACGACTGTCTGACAAAATCTTTTTCTGCCGATGTTGTCCGACAAGAAATTGTTTGTTTACATGGTGGTCAGAACACGGCTCACAAAAATTTGCTATGTGATTGACAGATTAAGAACTTTTACATATGTATATATTTTTTGCATGTGAAATAATAAACAAAAGTGAGAAAAAATTTAAAAATAAATAGTAATCACAAAAATTCAGTTGTGAAAATTTTGACTGCGTTCATATTACAGAGTAGTGACGATGACCAAGAATTGACAAAGAAGCCCCGCAAAGTTTGGTCAATAAAAGAAATAAAAATTGCTGTCTTACAAAACATTTCTGTTGATTAATTCATTTTTAAATAAAATTTTTGTTCATTAAAATAAAATTATGTATAAATTTATTTTTTCTTGTAACTTAACACTTTTTTTTGGCTTATTTGCGAGTAGTAGTGTCATCGGTTTCAAGCTCCATTAATGAGAGCAATGGGTCATTAGAGGTTGACTTCTCTTGCATGTAAGGCGTTGGCTGCTATGTAAAAAATAGTTGAAATAGTTACCATTTGCATAGACGACGTTGGCTGTGTTGATTGACGTACTTTTTTTGTTTCCAAAAACATTGGTTTAAAATATCTCCACGAAATTGAAATCATTTCATGGGTGCCTTGACCTGACTTCTTTTTGCGGTATTTTGCTAAGTTACTATTAAATGTGGTGCGAAGATTGACCCATTTACCTTTACAGTCTTTAAAACTCACAGAAATGGCATCTGCCACTTCCTGCCATACACTGTCTTTACGCAGTTTGTACTCTGCGCATCCAGCATCCCATAAAATAGGTCGTGATTCAATTTCTTGAATTAATTTCAAAATATTTTCATGGGGCCATGCAGTTTCAACCTTTTTTCGGCACGATTTTTGGTTTAATCTTGTTTTTTTGGTCACCTGAGATTCGGCCGCCGACGGCGAATTTAACTGCCTTTCAACTGGCTGATAGTTAGTAAAGCAAATGTTTTCCTCGTCTTCCAAGTCTTCCTCAATTGAATTGTAGGAACTATTCATTTTAAACCAAACACATTTAATCACAAACTGCAAATATATTTACGGGCACTTTTAATAAACAAATTAAATATTCATTTTTGCAAAAGCTGCAACAGCTGACTTTTTAATGATGCCAGATGACAGTTTTTAAATCCCTTTACTTCAAACAATTTTATTTACGCAAAACACTATTATGTAAATTTTCTTAAATATTAAATACGTATATATTCTTGTATGTATAATTAAAGTAATTTTTGGTATAAAAGGTAGAAAAGAAAATTTTTTATAGATTATGGAGTATATCCAAAAAATTGTTTAAATTAAACATAGGTTTTTTAAACAAAACTTTTAAACAAAATCACTGTTTGAAGTCTACATTAAAATAAAAATTTTATTTACGCCCTAAAAAGTTTTATTTAATTTCATTGCGCTACTTTGTTTTACATTAGTATAGACACTTAATAAATATTTTCCATTCACTTTGTTAAACATTTTTTTAAATACCATCAAATAGGGGAAATTTTTTTCAAAGGTCTGTCATCACTTCGTTAAAAAAATATTTAAAAAAGTTTCTAGCAATGATGTAGTTGTCAGATGTCGTTAAGTTAGCACATCTGACAATAGAAAATGGCGTGGCAATATCTGGCAATAGTCGGAAAATGTTATCAACAGATGTTCACACGATGGTAAGATACGTGACAATATTGTTGTCAGTTTGTCTTCTAGCATTGTTCTGGCAATGATTTTGTGCCAATGTTTTCAAACAAAAATTGTTAGCTTACACGATTGTAAGTTTTTTTTTACAACATTTTCTGACAATATTGTAATATCTGACAACCGTCTGTACAGAGCTTTAGTATTTTTTTTAAAACTATTTTTGTATGAACGAAAAACAAAACCATTGTGAAATAACAATAAGACAATAGGACAAAAAGAACACATTGTGAGTCCCCTAAATATTTTATGCGGATATGATCTTTGACATGTATATTACTAACTTTATTTTTGATTTTGTTTTCAACTATTTTTTTATAGCGAAAATAGGTTAGGTTAGGTTAGGTAGAACAGGCGGTTGCGGAAGTGATAAAGTAAAAGTAGTGCAGCCCACTTGGAAAAATAAAGACTGGCAGATGTATCTAAGTTAAATCAATCACTGAATGCAATTTAAAAATTTTTTCATTAAACATTGTGAATATCCTAACTGGTCACAATGGTCGTCCGGCACAACCTATTTTTTGTATTCTTACTCTCTTCAATGCTCAGAGAGCACGCACACGCGTGTGGGAATTTGCAGGTCACCGCTTTATATATAAACGTACATATTGTTACTAAAGTCAAAACAGTTTAAGAAAACAAATTCAAAAAAATAAACATGCTTAAGAAAATGTTTTCAATAAAGCAGATACAGGATGAACTTGAAAGTGCATGAAATAAAGATACTTGATTCTTTGGTTGTTCTTTTGTGTGCCTTCATTTTAAGTTTAAATCCTTATGTAAGGATAATATTTATGTTCTATAAGAAAACGTTAAAGCTATATTTACACTACCTGAGTTGTCATCTGAGTTTCACAACTGAGACTTAATTTTATAGTGTAATAACATGTCTATTTTCATTTGTTAATATTTTTGTCTAACCTCAGTTGAAAATAGAACGTTTTCTATTTTCAAATAATTTAACGTCTGAGTTTTAAATTTAAGTTTTTAAAAAATACCGAATTAAAATGTTTGTTGTTGTATTGCCATACACTTTGTACCAGTTTAACAACTTTTAGAATTAGCGGACATATTATAACTTCTTAGATGTAATGTAATACTAAAAATTAAAATTTCAAATTGTTTTTTGACACTCAACTCAGATGAGAACTTAGGTAGTGTAAATATAGCTTAAGAAAAATAAATTACAAGAGTAAAAGAAAAGTATTTACAACTGCATTTGAAAATCTAACAAAAATATTTACACAACACAATTTTCAAAAAATTATTTAGGATTTAATCCCAATTTTCTTGTTAATTTATAGGGTTTGTTGTTGGTTAAGTTTGTCTATATGCATTTCATTGGTTCTTACACCAAATCATCAAGCGAATAGCGAATAATGGTTTGTTGGATTCTTAAGAAAACTTGAACGTTTTGGTTTTCTTATAGTAATTCTCATTTTGTTTAATGAGGTTATTATATTAAAGACAGTAAATATTCATGAGTTTTTTAAGAATTTGGGTGGTTGAAGTCTACTGATGATTTGGTGTAAGAACCAATGAAATGCATATAGACAAACTTAACCAACAACAAACCCTATAAAAATATTTACAAATTTGCAACCAGACAAATTAACATAATGCACAGTAGGTGGGTTCGGTTTTATATGACAGGATTTCATTATATTTTTTTTGGTTTTCATTTTATTCACTTGAACTTTTTTTTAAGCAAAACATTCTTTTCAAAGTTTTTCTCAGCAGATTTTCAGTTTTAACTAAAAACTTTAAACATATCTTTCTTTTATAGATTTTTAAAAAATGACTCTCGTAATTACAACATTTTCCAGCTGCCTTTTTTCTCACAGATACATGGAAACTATACATAATAAACAATTTTGTCTAGGTACTTCAGAAATAAGTATATACATATACGCAAATTGCAAAATGTTACATAGACAAAGGCAAAAAAAAAAAAAATGAAAAAAAAAATTAAACAATGTTTAATTCACAGTATCTCGTTGTATGCATCATGGTCTATGAGCAGGAGTTATTACTTACTTCATGTTATTTATTAAAGTGTATGCTTGTCGCACTTAATACATACTTTTGCTCCATATTCTTTGTATTTTATATGATGACAAACTCTATTCCTCTAATTTATACTTTTGTTTAAAAACAATAATAATAGAGAAATAACAACTCAATCATTAACAGTGCATGAAGCGTAAACTATTGTCAGTGGTTCTGGTAACACGGTGTTGAGTGGGAGTGCATTTATCTTTATGAAAATATTATTTTATATTTTTGTGTGTGTATATTTGCAATTAAAATAGGGTAATCCTTTTAAAAAAGTTGTTTATATTTTTTAATTAAAATTAAGCGAGCAACTTAGAAAAAGAGTTAGACATTCTAAAATTTATAGCAAAATGTTTTTAATAAGCTTTAAAAATTTTAAGAAAGTTAGTTGATGCATTATTCACATTCTTAAAATTGGCAATCCTTTACATCTTTAATCTATTTTGAATATCTTTTAATACCCCTCACATAGTGATAAGGGTATATAACAGTTTATAATTTCGTTTGAAACTTCTGCAATATTCACTTGCGACGCCATACAGTATATATATTGTGGATCCTTATAGATAGCGAAGTCAATATAGCCACGCCCGTTTACTTGTCTGTTGAAATCAAGTTTCCGGGCCTAAATAAAGCTGCACAATCGCTATTTAGAGTCAGCAAAATCCGTTTAATATTGTTCGAGATATAAGTGAAAACCTTAAATATCCCATTTTTTAGGACAAAATCCGTGCATATATCCACTCTTGCGACAGGGACCTAAATTAGAAAACATTTTTTTTCGGAATAGGGGTAATAGCTATAATAGCTATTCGTTTTGCGATTTTAAAAGGCCAAAGACCCCAAAAAGCATATTTTGTGTGTTGAAGGACACCAAAATCTTTTTCTTTTTTTCACCCGCACCCAAAAAAGTGAGATTTAGATATTATTGTACCTCTCGGGGACTCTGAATCACTTTCACCTTAATATTGTTCTTATAACTTTACAATAATTCAGAAACACACAAAAAGTATTTAGTTTTAATTCATGAAAATTATCGTTTAATAGATCTTAACGACGGTTTTCGGAAAACTCAACTAAAAAACTTTTGGTAATTTTTTAAGAGTAAGTTAAAAATGCTGGGTTTTTTAACTCCGCAAAGGAATCAAGAATTATTAACTGGCCCTCTTAAAAAAGCCAAACTTTAAGCTTAGTTATTTGCAAATATCAGAAAGCAGCCAATCACTCTTTGAGCTTAAAGGAGTGTCTGCGTTTTTATCAAGAATATTCTTTCGTGCTCGTGCAGATAAATGGTATTAACGGATCACAACACTTATTATTCTTCTGAATTGGATATACTGTTTTTGATGCCGGCACGTCCATTAGTTAACCTTTTTATCAATCTATGCCATTCTGGTGTATTTTATATCTGTTGAAAATGCTAATGTTATGCTGATCTTCAAATAAGGAAAAACCAACAACTCTGAATTTCACTGGGCAATAGTTTCTTGCTCGGCCTTTTCTAAGGCCGAGCTCGAGTGAAACGGTTTATTAAGTGAAAGAAATTATGTATTTAATGCAGAGCGTTTTACGGAACACTTTCTGTTTCTTTAAGATATTTCCAAGGAGACTGATAAAACTCTTAAAAAATCATAGCGTGATAGATAAAAACTGAAAGTGGATTTAAATTAATCGCTTTAAAATTATAATAAATTACATGGTCTTTTAAGAGCGAAACTTTTTTTGTTTTTTTTACAGACAAGTGTAATATGAAGGCATCTTAAGCTAATAAACCTAATAAACCAAATGTATTATTTGTCTAGTATAGACCAAGCTTTAGAACAGGAATCGGCACTCGCATACATTTTTATATTTTGATTGTGTTGATTGTTTGTTTTTGAGCGTAATTATTTGTCTTTTAAAGCAAGGGGGTGACCATAGTTGAAAGATCAAAATATGACAGAATTGCATTTAAAAAGTTTTGGAAAGTAATATTAAAACTTGAGCTAAAGTAAAAGTTTCATAAATGCGAAATAATTTTGCTATACTACTTAGTTTTGCATAATCTCATAGATATATATTGTATATTGACTATATATTATGCGGATAAGATCTTTGACATGATTATTGCTAAACTTATTTTTGATTTTGCTTTTAATTATTTTTCATAACGAAAATGAAGACGCGAATATATAAGTTAAACCAAGCAGTGAATGTAAGTCCCAATTCGCACGATGCAAGTATTTAAGCTGAGCTGATTAGGTTGTTGGCAACGGGGTGAGGTAAAACTAAATGAGTACAGTCTTGCTTGTACTTGCAATTCAGTTTGCTTGAATTTGATGGACAAAAAAAAAAAATATCAAAAAACACAGACGTGTGTGTGTACATTCATGAAAAAATCAGAACCATTTAAGCAATAAGACTTTTACTGTGCGAACGCCAATGAAAGTTCAAAGAAGAAAATGAAAATAAGCAGTTTTATTTTCTTGCATCGTGCGAATTGGGACTTTTTTTAAAATTTGTCAAAAAAACATTTTGAAAATCCTAACTTGTCACAAGGGTCATCTGGCACAAGAGACTACAAAAGCTTTTTTTTTATTCTTACTCTCTTAAATGCTTAAAAAGCACGGACACACGTGTGGGGATTTGCCGATCATTGCTTTAGAATAAAAACTAGAGGTTAATATTTGTTCAATAGTTTAATATATTTTTTTCTTATTTGTTTTGTATATTCTTTTCCACTTTGTATTAATATATTTAATATTTTGCTTTTGCTTAACTTTTACAATACAAATAACTATTTACAATTTTTATAAATTAATTTTTTTTCCTAATTTTGAATTTAATTTTCTGTTTAATTTTTTTACTACAATAAGTATTTAATACGACTAGGATATTATACATTAGCAAATACATGTACATACATATGTATAGAAATACACGCACATATTTTTATGTATATGTGTATGCATGCACGCACATTTATATATAACGTTAGGATTAATATATAAATTATTTAACTAAATATTTTATGTATTTATTCATGTCTCGGTGACACTTTAGTGTATTTATTACATTTGCTAATTTTTATAAAACAATTATAAATAGTTTTTCCCATTTTTTTATTTTAATAGATTAATTACAATATTTGTTTAGTATAAATTTTTTATGAAATCTTTTAAATGATTTTCTTTAAACACAACAAAATTTAAATTTTAATAATTAATTACAATATGAATGTGATATTTATTTAATTTTAAACTTTTTGTTTAACCTTCTATTATATTTGTTTTATTGTTTTTGCTATTTTAATAGCCACTTTTGATACCCTTTAATTAATTAATTGTATTACAAAATTAATTTAATAATTTTTTTCAGAGCATTTCATTGTTTTATTAATTGATTTGTTTTTGTTATTTTGTGGAGTGTTTTTGTTTATTAATTTAGACATTCAATGATATTTGTTTATTAAATTTTATTTATCATATAAATTATTTAATATTTTTTTGTTTTAATTAATACTTAATATTTCTTATTAGTTTTGTATGAAATACGTATGTTTGATATATAAAATTTTCTTCAGTTTAATCGGTTTCGCTTTAATTTCTGATATCAACAGCTTAAATCAAAAAATTGCGTTTTATAACAGAGGGAGACGAAACAAAAAAATTTAATAATAATTTTAAAATGCATTTTAAAACGGAAAATAAATAAATTTGTATTATCTCTTCTCACTTTTTTATAAAAAAACTAACCCAGTGATATGTCGTTTTATGTTTAGAATCGAATTAACTCGAATCAAACAATTTTGAGTAGTAAAAAGATTTTTAAAGCTTGATTAGACAATAACTTGAACAATGTACGTTAATTATTTGACTACTCGAATAATATTAATTTATGTCTTAACTCGCCTAGTTTTTTCTGTTTAGTTTACCCCTTGCTTCCTTTCGTTAGAAACAAAAAAAAAACGGTATTTTATTCGCTCATCTTTATATATAAAGTAGAATGACTTACTGACTGACTGACTAAATAAAATTTGAGCTGCGGGTGCCACTCCCGATGAAAGGACTCCAACAGGGTAAAAATGGGCTAAATAAGGAAGAAATCAAAATGCCAATATCTCCTAAAGAAGAAAGAAACAAAGTTGAAAAACTATCGTATTTGACTCAAAAAATTAACGGACTTGTGTAAGTTACTTTTTCGAAGCTTCTGACCATAAGGGGTAAAAAGGGGTAAGTTTTAGATTTTTATAGTGCCTAGGTCCTCTTTGTAATTCTGAATGGATAAAGAGAGAAATGTGGTGTGAATTGCATTCGTCAGGTCTGAAAAAAATATGAATACGTTTTTGAAACATTTTTGAAATTTGAATCCGAAGTTTTAAAAATGGGTTAAAAAAAGAGTTTAAATTATATATTGGTACTTTTTGTAACTTATAAATCAATATATATTTTAAAACGTAGTTTAAATTTCATTTGACAGGTTTTAACAAATTCTGTGGACTTTTGACAAAACCACTTATTTGAAAAAAGTGATTTTTACAGGAGAGCAAAAAGACTACTTAAACATCGCAAGAAACATCGTAATTATTATCTTAAAAGTCTTAAAACCTTAAATTATAAAGTAAGTTAGTTGAATTATATTCCAATATTGAATTTTCGCATGTACTTGCGATGTTAAAATAGTTTTTTTGCTCTCCTGTAAAATTCACCTTTTTCAAATAAGTGGTTTTGTCAAAAGTCCACAGAATTATGAATATGTTTTCAATATTTTTTAGAAATTTTGGACCCTAAGAAACAAAAGGTGAGGTTAGGTTAGGTAGAACAGGCAGCCGTTGAAGAAAAGGATACAGCTCACTTGGATCCGCTTAATTCGGTCCCTTTGTGTTAACTGGAGAGGCAAATAGACTAAGTTGAGATGGAAGGAAAGAAATTTAGAGAAGGATAAGAAAGAAAGAACAGAAGAGCGAAGCAGACTTACCATGGTCTCTGGTGGGAATCGAACCCACAACCCCCAGACTGGTAGACTCGTGAACTTACCACTGATCTACCGGGTCACCCTAAAAAAAAGGGTACAAATTACATATTGTTACTTTTAAGGTACTTCTAAACCAATGAAATTAGTAATTTATTCACATTTGGTACTTTTTTTAACTTGGACCATAAAGGGAAGAAAAAAAGCCACAAATTGGTACTTTTTGTAACATCTAAACTAATAAAGACAAAATTATAATTCAAATAGCGTTTGAAAGGTCGTGACAAAATACGAATATGGTTTTGGTACTTTTAAGGAATGTTAAGCCCTGAGGGGCAGAAAAAAGGTAAAAATATATATTGGTACTTTCTAGATACTTTTTGTAACTTTTAAACTAAGTAATAAAGGTAGAAACTTTATTCATATTGGGCGCAGTAGGCCTGGAAAAAACATGAATATATTCTTTGTAATTTTTTTTAGTAGGCCTCTAAAGGGGGAAAAAGAATACAAATTACATATTGGTGCTTTAAAGGTTCTTTTGGTAACATCTGAACCAATAAAGACAGAAACATAGTTAAAATGGCATCTAAAAGGTCTCGACAAAATATAAATCTGGTTACTTTAGCATTTTTCGTAAGAGATAGTAAAGAGAACACTAATAACATATTGCTACTTTCTAGGTACTTTTTCGGTGTGGACGCCGATAAAGGCCAAAAGTCATCTTAGAGTGCAAAAATACTACCTTTCACATTTTTGCTACTTTTTAGCTTTTTTTTTTTTTGAATAAGTAGACCACAACGGTCTATTAAGTACAAAAATTGTGCTTTTTTATGCTTTTAGTACGTTTTTGCAATAATTGTTTTGTTTAAGTTAATATTAAAAACTGGCTTATGAAGTATGGTGCTAATTGTAAGTAGCTCTATAAAACATTAATTTTTGGTGATAAAGAGACATTTAAATATGTTGGCCATTGTAGACCCCACAAGGTACTTATAGGTAACATATTGGATTGCCATTGACATAAAAGTCGAATAAGCCATGTTAGAACGTCTGCCTGTTAAAATAAACGTTTCATTTAGTTAGAAATATTCGTGAGAAATATATATGCGAGGTTATTAGAGACTAATAGGCAAGAATTCGAATTGTTTGTTTTTGAATTCATCCAACAGCAAGGATATTAGATACCATATGAAGATAATGATAGACAATTTTTTATTCCCAAGAAATTGCTTAAACGCTATAAAAATCAATTACGTTAACACAAAGCGTAAGTGATCATGTGCAAACCTCGGCCAACCAGTTGGAGCAACACCAAACTTAAATATTTAAAGCGCTAAATTTTTGATTTGTTTTTTGGTGGTACGAAAAGGGTTAGATGTGGCCAGACTATTACTACTAAATGAAACTAGTTTGCGTGTAGTTTGTCTTGGCAAAAAAGGCGAGAATTCGCGAGAAAATATGAAACCGTAATATTGAACCATAAAAACGCTTGGTCACAGATTGCAATTGAGGAGTTGTTCCAGTTGATGAAGAACATTTTCTCTGTGTATTTGAATTTAGTTATTGGCCTCTGTTAGAAAATATTTTTTACTAAATAAATAGAAAAACTTCAAAGCTAATAGTAGTCAATACTTTGAATTAAACAATTTTGTAAAGTATTTCAAAAAATTTAAAGTTTTGAAAAAACTTAAAATTTTTAGGCAAAATACCCAAATAATTTGGATTGTTCGAGTAGTTTGAAATAATCGAGTTATTAAATAAACCTTTATAGATTTTTCGACCAAAATCGAAATTCGAAAGTCAATTAGTTATTCGCTCCAACAAAATCAAATCCCAATTAAATGCATAATTTAGTGCTTAGGGTTAAGAAAGTGATATGTTCGTCTGTTTCAAAAATATGTTTTTCTCTTTTTGCAAAAGAAAGTTATTTGACATTTATTTTTTGTTTTATAATTTATAAATATTTAGGTATAAATGTTAATTTGTCTAAACTAAAATAATTTTATTTCTAAAAAAAATGGTTTATGTACAGCACTCTTGTATAAAAAGATATTAGTTTTTTTGTAGTTCTATACGGTTTTGTTTGTTTTTTTATTTTTGGCACAAATTTTAATTTTTATTTAAAAATTTATTTATTTATATGTCGGGTCTCTTTTTTAATATTTAAAATTATTTTAGCATTTCCTATTGGTTGTATTGAAGCTTTGAGCAATTATGATTTAATTATTTTTTATTGTATGATTTTTCTTTTATTTGTAAGATTAACTTTTGTTTTAAGTTTTGTATTTTTATATTGTTTAATCAATAAATGCCTTTAGATTTTATAATAAAACTCTTTGGAAAATAGTTTCGTTTGAACTTAAATTTTTCTTATAAATTTTATCCCTTTCTTGGTTTACTTTATTGTTTGTTATGTTTTTGGTATTTATTAAGAAATATTTTAATGATTTTTGTCTTTTGATTTTTTTATTTATCAAACTTAAGTTATTTATTTGTAAAGTTTTATTATTTGGGAATTATGTTTTTATATAAATTTCTTTCCCCCCTTTGTCACTGCCTGTCTAAGTGGTGATAGTTTTGGTTTAAGTATAAATGTATTTACAAAAATAAATTTAAGGAATTTAATCAAAAGGTTTTGTCTAATATTTTAAAGGAGTTTAAATGTAGAATGACTTTTGTTTATTTGTAATAATTGGCTTTTAATTTTTTATCAACAGAAAATATTTAAAACTAAATGAATTCTTTTGAATCTGGTTAAATTTAACTTGTATGAACATATCTTTCAATTGCCTATTTTTATTTTAAGTATTAAATTCCTTTTTTTGCAGTACAAAAGTATTTAAAGCTGTTGGTTTTTAAAGTAAAAAGTAAGTAAATTTAACGTTTTAATAGTTTTGAGACCATGACTCAGAGAGCTCTAACTGCAAAACAATTTCGTAACTTTTGCATTTATCGTCTGTCTACTCTCTATTTAACAAAAATATATTAAAGTCCTGTGTCTGTTTTATTGTTTTTTTTAAGTTCGCAAATAATATGTCAACTTTGGTTTCTATTTTTCGTTGATTTAATTAATTTATCATATTCCTAATATCGCATTATTTTTAATTTTATTGTTTTTATTTTTAGTACGATTGTTTGTCTCTATTTGTGTGTGTCTTGTTTTTTATATTTTTCAATCAATTACGATTAATTATATTCTAATTGAGCTATAATCCGTTTATGTCAAAATTTAATAGTTTTAGCAGTCGTATGTCATCGTTGCCATTATGTTGATTATAATAATATTGTTGTGGCTGTTGTTGTCGGTGCTGATGATAATTATTGTAGTTGTCTTCATTTAGTGTGCGTGTTGAGGTCAATAAAAATATTGACAAAATAAATAATGTTGTTAAGAGTGTAATTGATGGTGGTTTTATTGTTAGATTCCCTGTATTACTGTTATTATAAAGATTGGCATCAGAACCGCGTTCTTTATACAAACGTCCATTTTGATTGCGAGCACTGTCTTCGTGGCGATTTTCCTTAAGAACAATTTCATTTTTCTGTTAAATAAATTGAAAAAACATAGAGGACTTAAAATTAAAGCAAAATTTCTAAAACAAGTATTTTTAAAACAAAAACGTGTATCAACTATGAAAGCGATTTATCTTAACTAAGAACAAAACTTACCGTCACTTCATTTATATCCTCTTCCCTAATTGTTTTCTTTCCTGGTCTTTCCATTTCTAAAAAAATATTAAATTGAATAAAAATTTTTTAGACATTAAACATATTTTTACAAATCTTAGCTTAAAAATATAAAAAACAAAAGCATTTAAGATAATGCTTTTGGTTCGAAGCTATATTTTATAGGATGTGTTTTCTTATATTTAACTTGTTTGCAACTTAATTTTTTTATTAAAGTCTTACCATATAAACGTATTGTTCCTTCAGTATCGCCAATACTATTTTTTGAAATACATTTGTAGCCCCCAAAATCGCTTGTCTGCAGACGTTTAATATGCAAAACCATTTCCACCGCATACATGTTTATCTCCTTTTCCATTAAAACGTAACGATCACCAGCAATAATCATTTCACCTGTAACGAAAATTCAATTTCAAAATTTAAACAAAGTAAAAAGGATTTTGTTACAAAAAATAATCAAGGTTCTCCCCTTTTTCACTCGAAATAAAAAAAGCAATAAAAAAGACCCCTTAAGAAACTGGCCTTAAGGTTTGAATTATTTTATTGCTTAAGTAGAATTGCGAGGTAAAAAGCCGTGTCATAACAGACGCATTTTATTCAATTAGACCGCATTTCATTTCAGGAATAATGTGTGCTTTATGTTTTCGAAATACTCATTTAAAAGTAAATGTTAAATTTAAAAATTTTCTTCAGCCTAAAAATTTTATTGTGTCTTTAAGAAAGAAAAATATAAAAAAAGTATTTTGCTGACGAAACCTTCAGAGTTTCAATAAAAAAATATAAAACTGATAAAAAATTTATGAAAGGAATATAGGAAAGGAATTTAAAGGACCTTACATTATGTTGACCTGTGTAAAAAAATGCTGTAGCTAGTTCGAGTGCTCTTTAGGATCATCATGAGTAATGAGAAAAGCAGTATTACCAAGAGATGTTTTAAACTTTTGACTGGCATGTCTGCTGTGTAAAACAGGTATATATCGTCACAGAAAATGCAAAACGCCCTATCTAACATTTAAAATTTTTTTAGAAGGAGCAAGCATTTCTGTGTTAATGAAAGATATATTTACAATTAACACAAATTTTTGCATTATATGTTAGTTAAAAAGAGTTTTGTGAGATGACGTACATATGTATTTGAAGGCTATAATTTATAAAAAGCCAATTTTAAATTGTTTGTTAGATAGGGCGTTTTGCATTTTTTGTGACGATATGTAGTTTGACCTAGAATGCTACTTAAAGGGTCGCCAGCTCTAATTTGTTAAAGACAACTTTGTCACCTCCTTTTTGGATCATGAACTGTCGGTAAAATACTAGATATGCCCTGTCAAGATCCGCTTTATTTGAGTTAAAAGGCTTTGGTGCCATACTTTATCGAAAGCTGTAAAAAGCGTAGAATGATATTTATTCTCTTCAGATGCTTGTTTATAACCTGTACCAACCTGTAGTATCAATAGATTTATAAAAAATTTTTGTTCTGAATTAAAATTTATGAGGACCATTAGAAATACTATTTTTGTTAAATCAAAACCAACCAGAATTGGTTTAGCTTTAAAATAAATAATTACAAAAATCCTTACAATTAAAAAAACAAAAAAAAGTTTTTTAAACGGACTATATAAAACAATATGCTCTTAAGGGTAAAATATGCTAAGATATGCTATTATATGCAAAAATATGTCCCAATATAGCTATACGTTTTTAATTCGTTCAACTTTATTACGGAAATTCACGTTCTGTAAGGAATGTGATTCGTGCACTTCGCTTAACTTATAATCGGCCTACTGAGCGTACCAGCCGCAAAATCATCGCCCATATTTGACCAACTAGGTGGTGGACACTGTGGAGAAAATTTAGCGGCCGTAGCTAAGAGTGTACACGAAGACCGTGAAAAATCGATTCGGCGCCGTTCCCAGCAACTCGGTCTGACGTATAAGCCGACTTGGCACAGTTTACGTCGAAATATTAAATTGAAGGCGTACAAAATACAGCTTGTGCAACAACTGAAGCCGCTCGACCTTTCCAAGCGACATCGCTTCGCTCTATGTGCTCTTGAAAAGTTCCAACGTTCCGACGTTTTCGAGGCAAATTTTGTTCAGCAATAAGGCTCATATCTGGCTGACTGGGTATGTAAACAAACAGAATTGCAGCATTTGAGGCAAAGAGCAACCTGAAGAAATTCAAGAACTGCCACTTTATCTAGAAAAAACAATGGTTTGGTGTGATTTGTGGACGGATGGAATCATCAGTCCATATTTTTTTAAAAATGACGCCAATGCAGTCGTTTTTGGCCGGTCGATTAGCCACCAAGTTCGTGTAATATCACGCCGTTAGGCTTTTTCCTGTAGGAATATGTAAAGTCTAAAGCTTATGCGGACAAACCTGAATCGATTTAGGCCTTAAAGGAAAACATTACACGTGTCATTCGCCAGTTACCAGTCGAAATGCCCGAACGAGTCATTGAAAATTAACTTAACGGATAGACCATCTGCGACATAGACGGCCAACATTTGATAGGCATAAACTTCAAAAAGTAAATGCCAAAAAATATTTTTTCAAAAAATTATAAACATTCCCCATTGAATTTGAATTTTCTGTGTTTTTTCTTTAAAAAAGTAGGGAACCTGGAAATGGATCACGCAGTACTTGCATGCAGGCGAATTTTGTTATATTCTTGTTTTTCATGTTAAAGGGTTTTTAAGCCAGTGTATACAAATTTCTCTTTAATTGCCATCATATTATCAAAAACTGAACAATTTTTTTTTTGCAAGAAAATATTTTTTTTTATGTTTTACGTCTTAATACTACAAAGTTTTAAAAATTCTTTAAGAAATACTAAGAGTTTTAACAACTTCAATTGCTAAAGGTCACGTTTGCAATAAACGTCATATGCACTTAGTTTTGTCAGTCAAATAACAAAGCAAAAACTAATAATTCTGAAACAAGACAGTAACGAGAAATAACATGATATTACTGGTAAAAAAATTTTATACAACTCTTTGACCTTTTACTTATTTTATTTAAACAACGTTTTCTTGCATTTGAAGTTTCATAGAACCATTTCTTAGGACTTAAAAATAAAAAAAAATTTACAAAAAAAATTTGGAAAAGACTTAAAATTGCTAAGCACGAAGTTAATAAAGACAAATTTTTTAAAAAGAAAAATTGTTCAACGCGAACTATTATTCTCCTTCTCTCTCTCTTCACTTTACAGCTTCAAGTGAAAAACTGACAAAATGAAAAATTATAAGAAAAACATTCCAATACAAATGAATAATGTCAAACACATACAAACTCATTGGTAACCAAATCGATGATTAAAACAAAAGCCAGTGACTGACTTACCATTTTCCCTTTGCCAATAATTGATGGCTTTTGGTGATGCTTCCACATTGCAAATTAAAGTGACATCTGTCAGGACAGGAGCACCCACCAATTGATTTGGAACTTGTACCAAAGGATGAACTAGAATGAAGAAAGAAAAATTGTTTTTTTTTTTAAATAAATTTGTGGTATTTTGTTTATTTTCCAATAAATTTGTTTTCATTTCTGTTGCTTGTAAGAGTTTAATGAATTTTCCATTGTTGTTGCTTTTGAGTGTTTTTAAAGTAAATTTTTGTCTTTGGACCTTTGGTTATTTGTTTCCTGTATTTCTTTAACTTTTTAACCCTAAACAAAAAAATTATTTGAAATTCATCCGTTTTTTTAGTTTTTAACATATTGATTTGGGTTCTCTTTTTTATGTCTCCTTTTTAAATATTTTTTTGTTGCTAAAAACCACAGCTGTTGGTTAAAAAGTTTAATGCAACAAGAAATCTCTAACGAAAAATCCTTTAAAACCAACCATTTGGTGTTAGAAATAAATAAAATGTTAGAAAAATCCCAACCTTCAAAATTGATACGATTTTAATTGAAAACAAATTAGTTTGTTTTTTGCTGCTTTTTTCTCCTTATGTTACACGCTGGTGGGTTACTGGATTTTTTTTCTCACCTTTTTGTTTGTTTGGCATGTGTTCGAAGTAGGATATTTACATATTGCATGTGTTTGACCCAGACGTCTCGTGTGTGTCTTAAAATCCTTAAAGTTTGGCTTTGAATTTTAGTTTTTTAAGTTTTTTTTTCAGGAAATAATTAAGTCTTTGGGTAGTTTTAAGTCTGTACAAGATATAAAAATATTGAAGCAATTTCTGTCTAAATTTAATCTGTGGTAAAACATTGCGACTGATAATAAAAAACTCATTTTAAACGAGCTACTTGCACTCTTTAGTAACAAATAAAATTGTTAAATTAAATTTTAAAATTTGCTTTTTTATCGGTTAGGCCCACTGAGACATTAATTAAGTCTGTTTTGTTTTCTGTTAAGTTTTTATCCTGCAGGTGTGTAGATGCGTTCTAAAAGCTTTGCAATCGTTAATAGAGAAGAAACCCCGAAAACAAGTTTGCCGTATACCCGATTAAAAGTTATAGTTTTTGATTTTAGATGTTCTTTTTTTGCCAGACTTCAGTTTTTTACACACTAATTTTTAAATATTAAACCACAAAAAAAGGATTTAACATTCTCAAAAGAAGTATCCCAATAAATTCAGTAGTTAAAATCTATACTCAGAAGGAGAAAAATAATAGTCCGAGCCCCACTTTGTCGCAAAATCACTTCCTATCGCCTATCTGTCCGACAAGGTATTCAGGAATCTTTTTAGTTTAACGTACATGTCGTATTTTTTAAAAAAATTTTAGACATATAATTTTTCAAGTACTGAAAGAAACCCTTTTAAAAAATGGGGGAAAGTGGTAAATTTTTTAACATGGTTTCCACACAAGTGTCGTCCAAAAATAATAAAATTTGAATTAACTGTTTAGGGTACCACTCTGTAGCCACAATACTAAATAAACTGCGAATGAATAATGCAATCGAAGTTGAAATGATTCTACCTTATTTTGTAGAGATAAGCTCTACACATCACATTATGGAAGATGGGCTTTAGGAGCTTCTATATATGCAAAAATTCCATAAAAAATGGCTGAAACTTGCATTCGAAAGTAGAATACTGAAATAACAGAATACCTGTTAGATCTATTAACATGTGTGCAGTGGGAATCGATATAAAAAAGGGTGTTTTGGGAAGCTTAACGCCATTCTTTAACTAAGTATTTAAGTTTTTGGTACCGGCCCCACAAGGATATAATGGAAGAACGGTCTTGACGTTCTTATCATAAGCCAGGGATCTAAGACGGGCTCTATGGCCACAAAGCTATATTTTAAAAAATACTACCGATTAAATAATACTAGTTATTGTTGTTTGGGATCCAGTAGTCGTAGACTTAGCAGACACAAGGCAACTTATGCATCTGAAAAGGTTGGGCTTGGGGCAAGAAAAAATAAGCAAAGGAAATCGTGACAATACTGTCGCGGTCCAAAATTACAAAATTAAGTGGTTGGGTATAAGATGCCGTGACTTATTTGGCTCATCATGGGAATCAGATGGCTATGTGATAGGCAATGAAGAGAGGGGTTTTACGCAGATACTTGAGTTGGTTTTTATTTCTCGGTCATATAATACAGGGTGTGCACCGGCAAGGTATACTACTTTCTTTTGCCACTATTTTGGAGAAAATTAGTCTTGATAGTTCGTATTAAGCAGTCGTGAAGTAGAGACGTGGCAAGTTTATTAAGGAAAATTATTCAGTAAGCCAACGTATATGAATCGTTAAAACATGACATGACGGTTCTGGGCAATGGAGAATCCTCATATTATTCATCAGTCACCTTTGCATCTATTAAAAGTGATAGTCTGGTGTGAAATTTGGTCAGGAGGAACCATTGGAACTTACTTCTTTGAAACTGAAGACAGCGTAACGGTATGACTGAAGACTTTTTAGTGACACAACTGCGTGTTTTGTGCTTGGTTAACTTGCGGTATCAACGAGACGGTGCCACATCGCATACAGCCAGGATGAAATTACTGCGAGACTCTTTTCACAACAAGTTATTTCAAGAAATAGTAATGTTAATTGGGCCTCACGGTTGGCTTATTTGACTGCTCCAGACTTCTTTTTGTGGGGATATCTGAAAAGCATGGTTTATGTAAATAAACCAGAAACGCTAGAGCAACCCAACAAATTTTTTTGATGAAATTAATAAAATACCGCGTGAAATGTGTGAGATTGTAATAAAAAAATTGCTCTAAAGGGTTCGCATTTGTGATATATGTATGTCATACATAATTTCCGTCCTTTAATAAAACATTTATCAATATAAGATCCATTCTCTTTCATTAAATCATGCTTGTATAGGCAGGCAAAACGTTCTTCTAAAAAATTTTGAAATCTTGTAAGACGAAAATTTCTTTATTCGTATAATTGCTATTTTGTTCTATGCTTAAGGACTTGTTAATTTTTACTTGTTCTAAATAATTTTTTGAAATCAAATTTACTTATTTTTATATGTTTAGAAATTATAATTTTTTTATTATTTGAAATATTGTTATATTAAAAAGAAGGCAAAAACAAATGAAAGATATTTTAAATTGTTTTGTAACAAAATTTATAGCGTTATTTATTTTAGTGAATAAACAATTAAGACGGTTTATCAAGAGCTTTTTTTTAAATTGGAATTATTGACAGGACTGTACTTAAAAAAATAGCTTTTTCAACAGTAGTTTGGTAGTTTTTTTCACTTCTTAAACTACTTCTCAAATACATATAAAATTAAGGACAATTGACCCTGAAAATAAAAGTCAACGAAGTAAACAAAAAGTAATTTTAGCATTTACTTGTTTTTTCTTACAATTTTTGAGATTATGAGTCAGCAAAAACGAGACAAAGGTCAAATAACAAAAAGGGATACTTTTTAAAAGTTTTGTTGTAGTTTCCAATTTTTCTAAAATTATAAATCTAGAAATATGAAATTAACTGGCTTAGAGATAAATGGCTTTTGACTGAGAAAAAATCTAAATGGACAAAAAGTACTTTCTTATATGATACTTTGTTTTTTTAATTAGGGATCATAGAATTATGTAGAAAACAATATTGTTAATGTATGACTTCTCCAAAATTTTTATTAATTGAATGAGAATTTTACTTTCACACTCTATGCCTCAAAAAGAAGTTTAAATTGCAGTGAGTTAATTGCAGGTGTTAATATTGAATTATTATTATTTTTTTATTAAATTAACAATTTAAAAATGATTTACCTAAGATTTTTACCATTAAAATAATTTATTTAAAAATATCCTTTAAATGATTCTTTTTTGATTATTAAACAAAACGAAACCAAGTATATAAAATAAAAAAAGTTTTTAAAGGTCAAGCTCTTTAACCTTTTCTAATATATTTAAAAAGGCTCATCCTATTTGATACACTTCTTAAAAGAATAAGCCATATCTTTAATATTAATGACCAACTACTGGTTTCAAAAAAAACCTAAAAGAATTACTTTTTAGTGTTTTTTTTCGCCAGCGAATTGCCATGTCTTTTGGATGTGCAACATATTGGCAATAGTTTACTAGTTTCCGATTTTATCCATTTTTCTTTGCTCTTTTTTTTGTGAAAAAGAAACCATTCATTATTTTAGTTTTTTAGTGAGATTGTTGTTGTTTTATACTGTTGCTATTGCTTTGTTATTACTTGGTAAACCAAAGTGTATTTGAACTTTTTGTATAACAGTACTACCAAACAAACCATTTTTAAAAGAAAATATTAATGTTGGAGAATAAGCTTGTCATAAGAGATTTTATTTAACTTCTATTAGACATTCCTACATAGTAAAAGAACAAACGTGCAGTTTTTCTGAGTATTTATTAGGTTTTTTGTACCTTGAACGCTTGTAGCAAAAAACTGAATATGGCGTTTAGCTTAATGCCTAACGCTGGTTTTGTTTTCTACTATATAGGGTTCAATTTGGGCAATAGTAAAGGTGCGTTTAGTAACAACCTATACGCGTTCAATTTTTGCTTCAAGAAACGTTAGTTTACTTTTTTATTATTTTCGTTGGGAAATTAAAAAATTTTATGTATATTAATTTATTACATTATTTATTAATATAGTTGAAAAATAAAAAATTTTTGCCTCCTGTTCTTTGTTGAACTAAGGGGTTTTTTTAAGGCAAAAGTTGCTTTATTTTTTTATCTAAAGTAATTTTTATCCAATTTCTTTTTACTAAAAGCTTCTTATAAATTAACCATTTTCATAGTTTTAATTGGAAGACACTTTTTTAAATTATACTCAACTATCTTATTTTTAAACCTAAGCTTTCTAACTAGCCCCAGGCTAAATATAATTAGGGGATTCACAAGGTGTTCTATTTTTCATATTGTCATAAAATTTCCACAATGGTTTAAAAACATTTGCCAACTATTGGACACTCGGTGCAGGTGTATTTGGAGTTGTTGGGACAATTTAATAAGCATATTAAACGACGTAGTGTTTTTTAAGAACTACTTTTGTATAAAAGTCAAAAAAACCACTACAAGCACTACTTGACTTCAACAACATTTTTTTAACTTACATGCTTTCAAAAAAGGCAAACGGGATTGCATTTTCTTTGGGAGTTAGATAAAAGTTAATCATATTCAAGAATTTACTCAGAGTGAACGCTCGTTCAGAAATTTTAAATGAGGTGTTGAGAAATGTTATTGGCTAAACTTGAAATTTTATATTTTGCTTGTAAAGGCTTACTGAATGTTAAATTTAGTTTATTAAAAATATGTAATGTTCAGCACAAAATATTATAAAAAATAATAGAAAATTAACAAAAAATTTGCACAGAGAAAAATAAATCAAGTAATCTTCACTTAAGTCAAGCCGTAGCCGTGTCAGTAGTACGGTGAATATGTTTTTTTTTTCAAACCAAGTACGGATTTTCTTAAATCTATCTAGTACGAATTTATTACTTTTTGTGCACATTTAAGCCAAAAAGGAATGGATTTAAGTTCAAACCCATAGTTGGTTTAAGCTAAGAAAATTTATTTAAGCATTATAGGCTTCACAAATTTTTTTTCTATAATTGCCGTAGCTACGATTTGACTGCAACACCAGCGCGTTACTAGGACACTTTGTTTTTTCATGTTAAGGTATATTCAAAAACCAAATTTTTTTACTTGATTTTTGCAACATGTTTTATAGCAAATTTATAAACCTAAAGCTGGAGGTCCATACCATACGTTCTATGCGCTGTGCGTTCTCTCCGACTCTCACAAAAGTAAAATCAGTGTAGTTTTATGTGGCAAGAAACATAACAAATTGCATAGAACGTATCGGCGCAAGTAACGGATAAAGTAGGTTTACTTTCTACTTTTTCATACGTCGCATGCGAAATGAGAAAATGAGAGAAGGTTTTGTTATCCAGTGATGACAAATTTTAAATGCTATCAAATAACATGTGTGTGTGGTAGATTATATTTTTGGTATATTTTGTGTTAAAAACAGTATGTTTTGAAAGAAAATGCTTTTATTATAAATTTTGCAAAAAATTTTAAGAATAAATTTCCTTAAAAATAAGTTTTCAACACAAATATTTTGTAGCCAAAGTTAATATTGTTTTTATCGACTACTTTTATATTTTAAGTGTCATCTCTGTTGTGTTTTTATTTATGTAAGTGTAATGAAGAAAATCTGATTTCTCTTCTCTTCACTTTTCGCACAAAACGTATTGCATGTAACTTGGCAAAAACAAACGTATAAAACGTACAGAAATATGATACGCATAGAACGGAGCCACGCATATAACGTATGGTATGGACCTCCAGCTTAAGGCTTAAGGTAATAAGCTTGTTATAAATTTTCTTTTTATAATTTTGATTTGTTGGGTACACAATATACTGTAATACTATAGTGCGAGTGTACATATATCATCATTATTTGTTTGTAGGTTATTGAAATGACAGATATATAAAGTAATAAAATCAATAATAATATAAATGAAGAGTTTTTACGGTAAAAAACTTGTGTGTTTAATATTTTCACCACTTTAAACTCAAGAAGGATAAACACAAAAATATTTTTTTTTTTATAAAAAAAACCATATTAATTTGGCACTCTGGTGAAAATCAAGTCACAAATGTGTTTTTTTTAAATAAATTTAAAGTTTAAAGTCCCATATAAAAATTAATGTAAAACAGTTTTCTGACCATAAAATAAACCTGTTTAGTTGCAAAAAAACAAAAAACCAAACTCTTTTAGACTTCTGATTTATTATCCTGCCAATAGAAATATTTCTCTAAGCCATAGGTTGTCAAAAATTTATTTTTAGTGCACAATTGTGCTACAAAAACAATAAAAAAAACTCACACCGACGCTTATTCTCTTTTATTTCAGTTTGATTTCAGTCGTTAATTGAGTGTTAACGAGTGCACATGTGCGGATGCTTACTGCTTTTTTTCAGCTTTCTTGTTTTTTCAGCTTTGATTTAATTTCAAAATAAACCAGCAAACAAAATAGTATAATGGAAGATAAAAAATTTTGTTTTGTCATTAAAAATGCTTTTGGTAACCAGTGTGACCAGATTTTCAAGTAAAGTTAAAGCTAAATCCCGTTTAAAAAACAGCTAAAAAGAGCTAAAAACAAAAAATGAAAGCCAAAAAATAAAGCTAAGTTTTTTAATTCGTTTTTTAAAAATTTCTTCGTTATTTAGATACCTATTTCTCATAATATGAACGAAACGTTTGTGTGCTAAAAATATTTAAAAAGAAAATTTGTTTTAGAAATTTTGATTTTATTTACAAAAACTTGGTAGATCCATACCTTAAGTAAGAAGAAAAACAATATGTGTTCATATTGAGCTTTTTAAAAAAATTTTAGAAGCTGGTTAATTTGCTGCCTGTTTTGGTAAAAAAAAAAACTAATTTGTAAGATATACATACATATATTAAAAACAAAACAAAAAACGAAAATTTGTTTTAAATATAAATACTCACACAAAATTCGTTCATTTTTTTACAAAAACACGTAAAATTTAGTAATTTATTTACAATCTTTTTTTCATAAATACAAGCACATGAAAACAATAAAAAATCGAAACCATAAGATTGCATTTACACGATGCAATTTTTTTAATATTTCTTAAATGAAATTTTTGTTTGTTGGCAAAACGAGTATAAAGAGACTACTTTTCTACACAGTTCGTTAAAAATCGAACATTTTCATTCAAGTTACATAATAACATGCATATATCATGAAAAATGCCTTCATGTAAATTTTGTTCAAGAAAAGAAAAAAAGATAATCTTTAATGTACAAAGTTACATTGTAAGAAAGCATTTTTAAAAGTACTTTTATTTGTAAATGTGTGCCCTAATAAGTATTTAAAATCAATGACTGTAAAAATTAAAATCAAAAAATAAAAAATATTATAATATTTTTAAATCTATCTATAAAAATAATAATTATCATTTTTATTAAAATTAAAAAAATTACCGTCCTGCTTCAAAAAACAAATTTTACAAAGAACTTGATTTTCAACACATATCGTTTAATACCATCAAAATGGTAAGCTTTACTTGACCCTACGATGTTTCATTGTGCCTGCTTTTTTCTTTAAAAGTTATTTCGGTCCTGTTTGATTTGATTTTTTTACAAAAATACACTTTAAAATTCTTATTAAATAAAAATATTAATATAATATTTTGTTTCAACGAAAGACATAAGTGTTTTTACATTTTTGAGCAATATATGAAAAGATTTTATAATATAACCAAAAAACGTAAAAAATGTTTGTGTCGCATTTGGATTTTTTTCTTTAAAATTGCCGCATTTAAAAGTATTTGTTTTGGAAAAACAAATTCTTACTTTTTTTTTTTTTTTTTTGTAATACCATACCTTCTTTATATCTTTGTTTTATTGAAGTTTTGTGATGTTTCACGTTTTTTAAATGTCGCTAAAAGTAAATTATTAAACAAAACAATGGTACGGAAACTGTAATGTTGTAAATTCGAAGAAAATTTGGAGCTTGATACCTTTCAGTATAATTGAGATATATACCAAAAAATATAATACGACAAATTTTTAACATTTTATCTAGCTCCAAAAATTACTAAAAAAGCTAAATTCAATTTCGAAAAAAGCCAAAAAAAAAGCTAAAGGCTAAATGTAAATATTTCGGACTAAATGAAGAAAAGTAAAGCTAAATTTAGCTCTAAAAAAGCTAATATGGCCACACTGTTGGTAACATGCAATACATTTAATGTTACCAAACATTTAAAACAAAGAAAACAAGAAAAACTTAATTTATAATACCCAAATACACTTAATTTTTTAAGTTTTAACTGTAAATTAAACTCGCCCAATGGAATATGTGTGAAAAAAAAATTGTCTAATTCTGTAATAACTGAGGCATATTTTGTATTTAATTTTAATAACTTTTTTTAAGTTCATTTCCATTTTGCTTTAAAAAGTAAAATTCATCACATTTGCAATGCTTAGTTTTTTGTTTGCTGGGCAATTTTCTCTTATCCAATACAGACGCATTTCATTAAATGAGAGTTTTGACAACCTATGCTCTAAGCACTCTTAAGCTGTAGCAATATGCAGTCGTTTGTAGCATATTTTTTGTTGTTTATATTGGTATTAAATCTTTGTGTTTGAGTGCCTGAACCATCTATAGACAAACACAAATAACGATACGTACTGCAACCACACATAAAAGAACAACAAAATGATAATAGTTCTAATGTTGGTCAATTTATTGAATTTGTTCCTAACTCAGAATAAGTGTGTGCGTTTGTGCTGTTGTTTAACTTTTTATATTTATTTTGTAGGTTATAGTGTGTTTACTTGGTAATTCTTTTAGAACTTGTGAAAAAGGGTATTTTAAGTAGATCTGTAAGAACAGTTTATTGAAAATATTTTTTTGGGACAATAATTTTATTTTCTTTATCAGGCTCAAGTTCAATACTATACTAAATTCTCATTTTATTTGCAAATGAAGAAATTAATATTTTTAGTTTTTACTACATTTTTATTAGCGTTAGTTATGAAAGGAAATTTTAATTGAAAAAACAAGATTTTCACCGATACTAGCCGAGTAGAATGCATTTTCGAAAAACAGCTACGATTTTCATCATCAGTACTCTTTGTTCGGTTGTTAGTTATTAATTGGTTGCAAACATCAGCCATTTAACCCACTGATACATGTGGCGAGGTGAGTCGGCACGAAGTTTTTTCTACTTAAACCAACTAAACCAAAGCTTTTTCTTTTTTCCATTTCTTATTACTAACGCCATCTCTATTTTAGTTTTAACACTAATTAGCGTAGCGTAGCCTTAACCATCTATCAGATGGTATTAAGGGCTACCATATTTTTTATATGTACAATTTTTCAAATTGTTATATATCACCGTGCCATGTGTGCTCTATGAGTTTTTGTTTTATTTATTAGTTGAACTATTTGTTTTTAAGACAATAATTTTATTTTCTTTATATATTTCTTAATATTAATTTCTTCATTTGCAAATAAAATGAGAATTTAGTATAGTATTGAACTTGAGCCTGATAAAGAAAATAAAATTATTGTCTTAAAAACAAATAGTTCAACTAATAAATAAAACAATATTTTTTTGGTTTAAAAAAATATTGTAGCGCCCTATTTCATTACCATTCAAATCTAGTTAGCCAAACTTCCATCCGGTGCATCCCGAGCTGCTAGATAAGGAAACTTTTTAAAGATGAACGGTCTTCTTGGAAAAAACATATACAAGCAGTGGAGCAAAAAACGGTCAGTTGCTAAGATAAAAATCCGCAACTGCCTAAAATTGTTTTTGTGTTGTTGTTTTGAATATAAAATTTTGGGGATATTTTTCAAGGAGCCTTCTCTTCTTCTTCTTTAGTCTGAAGGAAAATAAAAAAGGGCAAGCCTAGTCCCAGCCTTGTCCCAAATCTGGAGAGTGACATCTACTTCCGCCTTTTAGACCGAAAAACTTTTCTAATGACAGTAATCTGAGAAATAACGTAGCGTTTGTAGTAAAAGTGTCGATAAAAGTAGTTAGGGCCGAAGCAGCAAATCTTGGACAGTGCTGCAATGCAAGACAATGATAAATAATTTCTCAGGACGTGGCCAAGTACGTATTGTATGGGTGCAAATAATCTGTTAGTTAAAGCTATATGACAGAATGCAGTTTAACTGAGGGACCCAAAGCTTTTCATTGCAACCAAGACCGAGTTGAAGAATTTTACAGAAACGGCCAACAGGGTAATTTAATGGTCATAATATGGAAAAATTTTTCTGGAACTTATTAAATAAGGTGAGTAATGCAGAAAAACTAAAAAGGGTAAATTGAAATAGACGAGGCAAAGTGAGTATTCTAGCGGGCACTGAAACCTAAAAATATGCTTGCATCAGATAGGGCAGCAAAGAACGGCGTTTGCAGGGCACGCAGGCAGGTTAACGGGTCAATGAAGCATTTTCTGTGTTATTGTTTAGCTTTTGCAGAGGCCAGAGTCTGATATTAAGGGATAAAATGGAAAATCCTAAGGAAATTCATTCGCATAATCGTATTTCTCTGTAAGAAACGCACAACCGCTCATTTACTGGCTTAGAGGTATGCCCTGCAAAACCTTAGGACTTTTGACCTAACCTAACCTATTTTGATTCCAGACCATTTTTTTTTATAAATTCGCTTACAATATTTTTTTATATATTTTCTTTAAGTTATTTCTAGTTTGATTTCTTACACATATATTTATTTGTAATTGTTTTATTGCGAAATGTTTTAAACCAATATTTTTGCTTCAATTTGCAACCCTCTTTTAACACACATCTCGTTGTGCTACAATTTGTTGTCTTCTTGAAAATTGTTATTTAATGTAACATATTGTCCTGTTTGATTACTTTTGTTTGTTAAGTCCAGTATTTAACTTTGTGTTATACTTTTTCTTACATTGTTATTGTTAATATATTAGTTAGTCCTTGTGTTCTGATTTGCCATATTTAGTTGGTATTTTTCTTTTTATTTATTTTTATAAATTTATTTTATTATTTTACTGATTTTATATAAAAGAGAAAAAATAACCAATAAAAACGTTTTTGTTTGATGGCAAATTAGTTTTGAAAGTATTTTCAAAATAGATTATGACTTAAGTTTTTTTAATATAAGAGAATAAACAATATAAGGGAAACAACACAAGTTGTCAAAATATATATGTATAAGGAAATTATAAAACAAAACCAAAGTTAATTTCTGTTTAAAGGGGTTAAAATAAAATTTTATTCTAGAAAAAATTCAACAATATTTAAAAAATATTTTTTTTCCTTATTTAAAAACAATTTGTTTTTAAGAAGTAGGCAGACAGACAATAAAATTTTACTGAAAAAATTGGCGATAAAATTTTATTGATGATTAAATTTTTTTCTTTTATCCTCCATTCTTGCGATTTCATTAACAGTTTAACTAAATAAGGAACTTAAGCATTACTTAACTTATATATTTTGAGACAAATATTTGCAAAAGCAAAAACTTATTATGAATACCAAAACAAACATAAAATTTAAGAGAAAAGATTCTGTCAAAGCATGTCGTTTAAGAAAACTCACATTTATTATAAATTGAACTAGTTCCAACCAATGCCAATTCAAGCACCTTTGGCAAAAAAAGAAATTGAATGAAGAAAAACGCAAAAAAAATATATAAAAACCAACTTGGGAAAACCGCTTACTTTTTTAATTAAAATCCATTATCAGTAAGAAATGCCAGAGTTGTTATGCAAAAGACAAGCGAAAAGATTTGCCAAAGATAATCAAACAGTTTAAAAAAAAATATTTGCGGACTTAAAAGAAGAATTTAACAAGTAAGAGCGCTATATTCGCCTGTGCCGAATCTTATATACCCTTCACATTGGTATTTTAATATACCCAGCAGAGTTATTTTGTACTGCAAATAATATAATAAAAACACCTTGTGCGAGCTTTAAATTCCATACAAAACTTAAAAAAAATTTAACGTTCGTATGAATAATAGAAATAGATGAAGAAGGTTTGAGGTCGAGAGTTCTAAAAGTTTTCGACATTATTCATATTAAAAGGTTAATAAAACTTGTTAATTTTTATGGGATGTTCTAGTCCCCCTGCTCCTCTCCAACTTTTTTTCCAATTTGTTTAAATTATTTGATTATTACTTTTTGTAGAATATTCGAAGTCGGTAGCTGTAATAGTTTTCCATAAGTAGCGTATCGAAAATTTCATAAAAATTGTTGATTTGTATGGGAGATTTGGGACCCTTGTTCACCCCCACCCAAAAAATGTTTCTTCTCAGCGTAGGTTTTATTGTCCAATTACTTTTTGTAGAAATTTGAAGTCGATTGCTGTTATAGTTTTCGAGATATAGCGCATAAAATATTTCACAAAATTTGTGCAGTAATGCATTTGCAAAAAAGACAATAAATATATCAGAAGTGCTAAGTAGCGAGACACTAGAGATTTATGCAAAACGGTGGAATTAATTAATTCTTATATACATATTTTTCAATTATTTTTTTTCAGGAAATATTGTTGCGAAAGAACCTTTTGGCTCTACATATTTTATATGCGTTTTTATTCTTTATATTTCTCAATGATTTTCGATGTTAAACTACGAATCCCATTTACTCCTTTGCAGTTGACAGCAGCATACGGAATTATTGTTGCGCTTGGAGTTTGAGACTATGAGGCAAAATGTGATTCAAATCCAAAATGTAAACCAAATTATTATCATATTATTTTCAATTAAAATTTTTTTAATTATTAATTAAAAATTTAATAGTCACAATTAAACGTTTATTTGTTTTTAAGAAATATGCTTATGATGCTTATTTACACATTTTTAAGAGGTACAGTAGTTTTGCATAGAAATTTTGTAGCTTAACGCAATACATTTCAGAATACAAAACCCCACTGCAGTCTAGTGGTGAAGTCTAAGATTGCCATGTAAAAGGTTCAATGATTGATTTGGTCAATATTTTTTTAATTTCCTTTTTTGTTATTTAATCATTTTTTCTTTTATCCTCTCTTTTGCTTTCTCTTTTTTTCCTGCTTTTTATTTTGCCTTTTTCGGTACACTTTCCGTTGGAAATGCCCATATGTGAAAATTTTTTAAATTTTTGTAAAACTTAAAACTATATCAAACACTATATATTTTTAGTTGATGTTTTTGAAAATGTTTTACACATTTGTGGATGAACTGATGATGGAGATAGACAACTGATATTATAAGATTCACAATCTTTTGGGACTTTTGCAAATAAAATTCACACACACTGAAATTCTCAAATACGTGTGTTTCAGACTTTTTTCAAAAATTTACTGGCATCACAATTTACGATTTTCTTGAGAGTTCAATGAACAAAGGTTTTTTATCGATTCTCTTCTTTGTAATTTACACGTAACCAAACGTATAAAATAAATGAAAGCCAAGCAGGATATTAACTTTTTTTTACTTTTGGTATATAATTTTGTTGTTGCTGTTGTAATTTTCCCACTTCATCTACAGGTGGAAAAACACAATTGGACGTTTTTGCAATTCTAGAAAATATTAGAAAACTTACAGGAACGCAAACACGCACAAACATCCATGAAAGAGAGTGAGAAGAACTTTAAAACAAATGTGTTCAATGCGTGTTTCAAGTATCCTATGATCTTATAAGTTGAAGTGTGTGAGTGTATGTATTTGCTTATGCTTTCATATGTAATAACTTTTAACTTCAACTTAAACATACACGCCCAAAGCATTAAACTATTTGCACCTTAAGTGTTAGTTGAGCTTTATGGGGTTAATGAGGAGGGAATAGTTGTGGTGAGTGGAAATCATACCACAAAGCAAAAATCTTTATTAAAGTCATGCAAAATGTTATAAAGTTATTTTATTTAATTGGAAAAATGTTTGTGGTTTAAAAACTAAATGTTTTAGTTTCTGCAAGTTGCTTTAAACAGTACACTTGCATTTTTTATTATGGATGCACTTTGTACGCTCATATGTATGTTTATTTGGTTTCTAGTTGTTTTAAAAATTTATAAGGTAAGGCTTGGTAAAACAGGCAACCTTTATAGAAAAGGATACAGATATACGGGGTACACTAATTTGGCATCTTTGCATTAATGTAAGGGTACAAGAAAATCTGAAGTGTAAAGAAGAATTAGACAGAAAGAAAAACTTGAAAAAGGTGACTTACTAGAGCATCTGGCAGGAAATAAAACCCGCAAACCGCAGACTGATAATTTGGCCCAGGGCAGCCTATTTAAAAAAAAAAATTATTGATTATTTAAAATATACTTGTGAATACAATTTTTGTTTTTGAACTGCGTGATAGTTTTTTGAGGAAACCATGTCCTGTCCGGCGCACAATACACTGGGCTTTCATATTCTAAGAATCAAGAGTTTCTGTTTCCTCAAGGGTCTCACCATTTATTAAAACAGGCGAGGTTGCATAACCAACTTTTAATTCATATGTCATGAGGCAACATCGATTCTTACAGTCATTAAAGCCAACCCTATTCACCACTTTATCCCGGTTAAGTGTGTCGTTTCTAGTCTCCCAAAAACTTTTAAGACTAAAGTACAAATGCATTATAGGTAGGACCCAAAGTTTAATATACACGGTCAATAAAAGAAGCAATAAGTTAGGGGAAAGACGGGGTCTTGCAATTTACTGAAATGATTTTAAGCTTATTCGAAGAAATTTCATCTTTAAGAAGACAAAAAGTGCGATCCCCAGGAAAGCTCCATATATAAATTAAGAATACCTAAAGCAGCAATGCAAGATAGAAGCGCGCAATTGCATACTCCATCAAACTTCTTAAAAAATGTTTACAATAACCACTTTGATTTTTTTTAATAAGAAAAAAATTACTTTTTGTGTTAGAAAGGCTGGCAGATTTTTCCAATTACGTCTTCTTTTATATTCATTTGATTTCTAGGAGAACGTTTTGACGGAGATGTTGCGATGTGAATCGATTTTGGTAAAAAGTCACACAAATCTTTAAAAATATACAAACTTTTATGGGGGCAGATCAATATTTCAAAAGCCTTATTCAGAAAGGAAATGTAGGTGGGCTCAACGGATTATTATTATTCGCTTAATAATCGTTCTCATACCGAAAAACCTGTATTTGAAAAAAACACATTTGAAGGTGTGAAATGTACTTACATAGTTAAGGTTAATATCCAGCCAGACAAGAGTACCACAGTTTAATCGACTGGTAGTGAAGGTTATTTATGCCCCAAATAATGGAATAATTTTACGCAAAGCTACGATCAACTCGTGTCAATAAAAGTAGAGCTGCCTACAAAATAACTATATGAAGCTGCAGATTAAAATGTTTATACTGCAACATCACAAACAATTTTGCAAATTGCAAATTTTAATAATTCTCGTTTGGTTTATAGTTAGCTTGGGATTAGGGTAATAAAAAAATGCAACTTAAAACCTGGAAGATTCGCAGATCCTACTTATCTTTAACAATATATCGTGTTTAGTCGTAGGCGAAAACAAGATTTAACGTAGGTCCCTTGCTATTGTGAGCAATAATAGATCTATGTTAACTGAAACCGTATATCAGGACTGTCGAATTTTCGTCATGTTCGCTCTTACAATTCGTTATCTTATCACTTTTGTTTTGTTTCCAGTCATCCCGCTATTCGACAGTTGAAAGTATTGAGTTATATCGGGTAACAAAAATTAATAGAATTTGCCAGCACAATACTACAAACTATGCCATTTTGGAATTAGATCATTATCCTGGCTTGAAGAAGTCAACATCTCCTAGCGTTTATCTAGACAAAAAGACATTATTTTTTAATATGTTGGTGGGTGCTTTTTATGAAACTTTAGAAAACTTTTAGAAAAAATCTTAAATAAGAGTCGTTCTTTCCCCAAAACTAAAAATCAGTAAATTTGTGAAAACTATCTGTTATTTACATACATCATAAGTAGGGGTTTTCCCGGGAGTTCTTGTTCCAAAAATTCCCGGGAAATTCATCGATTTTCATTTCCCGCTTGCTCGGGAATTTTGTGCGGAAATCCCGGGATTTGCAAAACTCCGCACTTTAAATATTGTTGTAACACATTCACAATTTTTTTTCTTTTTCCTTATTTTTGGTTTATAAAATATAATAATATTATATATTATAATAATATTCACAAAAAAATTAAGTATAGTTATTTAGGGCTTATTTAAGAGATGTCTATGCGAACTGTCCAAAAACCCCTAATAAGCCAACTATAATTATTATAAATACGACCGCAATAATGTGACAAAATTGGATTTTTGCCTAAAAAAGGCTTTCCCGCTGATGTCATTCTATAGTGGTTGAAATTTATGCATATTTGCAATCAGGGTACACTCAAACAGGTAATGCGCATCAAGAGCCCAGCTGATTATAACAAATTTGACATTCGCACTTTTCAAATATATAATTTTGTATAAAGTTTTTTTTTATTTCACCGTTAAAAAACAGAAAGTAAATGCAGAGGGGACAGCATTTTAAATTCGCCTTGAGTGTACCCTGGACCGAATTGTTAAGTTTTACTCTGATCTCTTTTATTTTTATTTTTTGAATTCGTATGTTTTTTGTATGTAAAATTTTTTTATTTAAAGAGCGGGATTACCGGGAAATTAATTTTTTATTTCCCGTTTCCCGGGAAGTGAAATAGTACAGGAAATAAAAACCCTAATCCTAAGTAAAATTAATTTTTTTTGTTTTCACTTCTAAATAGTAGATTTACCAGTACCCAACTAACTTTAATTATTAAACGAACAATTAACACTTATACAAAAGTTAAAGATACAAAATTTATATCTTAGGCAAAATTGCTACTTAATCTAAAAAAATATTTACAATAAATGAAACCGACAGGGACAATTAGCCCAAAGATTAGAACAAACTTACGAAAAACTTATGAATATTCAACGAACCTGAAACAAACCGACAACCAATAAATATTACGAATTATACTCATTTCTGTTTCAGCAGGTTTTGACTTTTATAAGTCGATTCAAGTCAACTTCAACACGAACGCATAAACAGACATTCTTTATTTCCAACTAATACTAAAGCAAACTTACTCACATATCGAATACTTATCAAGTACAAACTTGCAGCAAAAAAAAAATTGTAACAAATTCACGCAAAGAATTTGCTAATAGAAGATATTTTGTAAATGTGTATAAGTTTATGTTTGTGTGTGTATGTTTGTGTGTGCTCGTTTTATATTTGTAACTATATTGACAGGTAGACAGAACCGCAAAAGTTTAACATTTACGTTGCGCCATAATAGTTTAAGTTCTATTTGTTGCTTTAATAGATTTAAAGTTTTGCTAAACTCTGCATGCAAGTTTGCAATAACTTCTTTATGCAATTTCTTGTTGTAACTGTTAGTTTAACAGGAAGCACAAGAACAAAGATGCACCCGAGTTTTTGTTTTTGCAAGTGCATTCTTCACCGTTTACCCACCATTACCACAAATACCACTTCAATACTTTGTTAATGGTGTAGAAATCCTTGAAATACACTTTTACGCGTCATATTAAGAATTTAACACCTTTTCGTTGGGTAACAACAAGAACAAATATATTTTGCATTAAACTTTATGTTAATATTAAGGAAGGTTAGCAAAATACTGGAAAATAAAGGACGTAAGGCTGAAACCGTTTCTAAAACTAATTTAGATTTAGTTTTGGAATAATTTGAAATTGTTTCATTCAAAGATTTCCTTTAATATTCACAGAAAAAATAAAAATTTTGCCGACCAGTATTATTCTTTGTTGAGCTCAATGTTTTAACACAAATTTTACTTTATAATTTTTGGTTTTAGTTTAATTTTATATTATTTGTTTTTAAGGAAATTAATTTATATTAATGCATGTGAGTCGAAAGAAATCTCATAAACAACATCTCTTTCACTTAAATGCTTTAAAAAAAGCAAACGGGATTGCTTTTTTTGTTGGAGGTGAGAACAAAGTTTACCATTTTAAAAGCTAAAATTTACTTTCACTCGTTAAGAAACCTTATACGAAGCGCTTTGCATTCAGGCATCGTCAATCTGTTGTATTAAATCTACTAAATACGATAATTTTAAAAAGTAATAAACGGTGCAGTAGGAGGATGGTGCCGTTGAAATTATCAATTGCCCGGATTTTTCAGCCACGATACCACAGTGGTCGAGTTATCATCGCGCATTCACTGTGCAGATATTTTCTGAGAGTAATAATCTTTACGTAACAGCTCGTGGACAATTTTGTTCAAAGTTCGGCATTCGGCAAATATGTGTTAGACTGAGTGTAAGTTCAATTCGTTCGTGGGGGCGGAGATTCTCCGCAAGGGCTTTGGCTATGAATGTTCCATGGCAGAGCCCAGTCAATCCTTAAGGACTCCCGAAAACATTGAACTGATTGAAGGTAGTTTACGTGAAAATACGTGGCTTTTAACACGGAAAAGAGCAGCCTAACTAGGACTTCAAAGAGAGATTATTCATTGAATTTAAAAAAAGGATTTGATTTCACCAGAGTAACTGTTTGGTGTGCCTTATCTACGCATGAGATAACTGAACCATTTTTTTCTCGAAAATTCTCTAGACCAGGCGACGAATGTCAACGGTAAATGTTATGGACGCATGATTACGGAATTATTTTTGCCAAATTTGCGAGCTCATCCATCGTACTCAGCATACAAGTGGTTCTAAAAGGATTGGGCGACTGCACACTTAGCCAGAGCTTCGATGAATTTGTTTCGAAAAAATTTCCAACAAAAACCGATCCGTCGTTTTGGGGAAATCCCATTGCTACCGAGGTCGCCTGATATAACGCTCACGGATTTTTTTATGGGGTTGCGTCAAAAAAAGGCTAATAATGATAAATTCCAATCAATTTTGGCTTTAAAGGAAAATATTATTCGAGAATGCACCGTTTTGAACAGTGAAATCAACTTGACGAAAGATATGTGTATGACATTCTCTTTAAAAAATACACTCCGCATTTCCATTCTATCGTCCAATGCTCTTAATAAGACATTGTGACAAGCATTATGTTTAATATTTAACTTTAAAAATAAAAATCTGCTATCAGACACCCTGTATTATTGGATATGCTCAAAAGAGATAAAGGAAATCGTTCCAGGATTTTGTACGTCTTTCAAGAAAACAAACTACTGTGTATTGAATAGTCCGACCATCACTTGTCAAAAGCAAAATTCTTTTATTGGTGGAACATACTTACACCCTATCTCCGCCCCCTAGCAGGGGCGCCATACAAAGATTAATTTTTAAAATTTTTTTAAATCGCTTCCCAAGCTTCAAAGGTTCTTTTACATATGTAAAATGTAAAACCGACCCTAATTAGTTTGTTCTCTCAAGCATTATTGAATAAAATGTATTACAGTCCCTCATTAGGTTTTTCCTCCCAAACGTTTTTTTAAAGTATACTTACTCTCTATCTCCATCACCTGAGTGGCTTTCCAGACAGAATTTACAAACACGATGTAAAAACGCCCATAACTTCCCCAGAGTCGGCCTTAGGGAAATAAAGTGTGCGACCGACCACCATTAGTTTCTACTCGCAAACATATTCCTAAAACTAGCTTACCCCCTTTATCCACTCCCTAAGAGGGTTACCATACAAAACTTAAAGAAATAGGGTTAAAACCCCTACAACTTCCCCAGAGTCGCCCCTAGAGAAAAAGAATATATTACAGACCCCCACTTGTTTTCCCTCTCAAACATATTCCTAGAGCATACTTACCCCCTTTCTCAATCACCTTATGAAGTTTCCATACAAATTTTAAAAAAATTGAGTAATAATCCCTACAAAATTAGAAAATAACTAGAGTAAAAACCCCTACAGCTGCCCCAATCACCATAAGAGGGTCAAAATATGACACCGACCCCTATTTAAAAAAAAATATTTTATAAATAAAAAAACGGATAACTCATATATAATTTGGTACTGGTTGGGCTGACATTATTTTTGCATATTTAAGATTTAAGTCTAATTTCCAGTTTATAGGGTTAAAAGGTTAATATTAAACTATTAATTCAAAAAAGAAACTGTAAAGTTATATTTCTTTTACTATGTCGGGTAAGTTAAATATGTTAAAGGTTAAATCGCAACAGTTCTTTTTTAATCTTTGTTTTGTCTAATTTTGTTTTTTTTTTATACTTACAATGCACCTGTAGCTTCATACGTTTGCTGACAGATGGTGGAACACCATTTGAAGCGATACACATGTAGGCACCCATTTCAGATCGCGTGACCTTTGACAATGTTAACATTTCACCTTCCACAGCCAAAGCTGAAATCATAGAAAAAAAAACAATAAAAATATGTAACAAAATTACTAGCAACTACTACTTGTATCGTGTTCTCAATGAAAAACTAAAAACAAATAAAAAAAATCAATTTATATTATTGTAACCCTTTAAAAACCCCAAATTTATGAGTGTTTGTGTGCAAAGTTTTTCCTCAGTTTTTACTTCAGGTAATAGAAATATACATGTAATTTTATATTTCCAGTCATTTTAAGTATTTTCTTGTTTTCTTTGAAGTAATTTTATTTTAAGTTTATTTGTGGTTTAAGTGAAATTTAAACAAAGTTGTTTGGCTGCTTACCCTTTGTCTTCTGATGCGCTCCATTACGTGCTATAATTTCTCTGCCATCCTCACGACGCCACGTTATTCTTGGCTTTGGATGTCCTCGGGCTCTACATACTAATTTTGCTGAACCGCCTTCGGGTACCATCATATCGCCGGATGTTTCTTCATTAATAATATCTGGCGGTATAACAACTTCTAAAACGGCTGTCTAAGAGAACGGAAAAGTATTGTAAATGAGAATGGTTTTTTGAAAGAAACAAATTTATAAATTTGTATAAAAAATTTATTTATACTGATTTCTTTTCTAAAGAATTGCAAAAAGAAACTTGGAAAATGACATCCTTATTTACAGTAAACAAATATGTATATTAAAAAGACAATTTTTTTATATAAAAAATGTGAAGTGAGTACCTCTACTTTTTGTTTTTTTTCTCGAATTAAACTAGGAAAGGCTGCAACCAAAAATTTTTTTTTAAATATTTAAAAATATATTAACTTTAAATTTGTACAGGGTTAAAAAGGAATTAAAAAAATTATCAGAATTTTTAATTTAAGAAAAAAATTTATATTCTCTTTAAGAGAGTTCCGCATTTATTCACCAAAAACCATTTCAACAAACATCATGACTTGTCTCAGGCCATTAAATATTTTAACACATTAAGTAAGTACATATTTAAGACGATGAAAAATGAAATCCAATTGAATTTTAAATAAGAACAAACGTTAAAAGTGAATAAGTGCGCAAATACACAAAGGGATAATTTACTTTGCAACAGCGGTGACGCTGTGGCAGCAGTAAAAACCCAAATGAACAGAACAGTGTAAGAATTACGAAAGAGTCCACAAAGTGTTTCAATTGTACAAAATAAAGTCAAGAGATAAAGTTAAAAAAATTTAAAATAATATAAAAATACATTTATCCTTTAAAGATATTTGCAGCTTAAATGCAGGTATGTTCTTTCGTGCACATGTATGTATGGATACATGTATGTAGTACATATTGTACATATGTATGTGCCCACATATGCAAATTTTTTTACGTGTATAAATGTTCTTAACAGGGTAAGCGATAATTCAAAATTTGGCAAAACCCGGTTTTCAAATAGCTAAACGAGTTCAAAGATATAGCAAACCAGGGATCACATATAATAATTACTTCTCAATTCGGCTGTGCCGAATCTTATATACGCTTCCCTACGTATTGGGATTTTTACCAAATTTTAAATGGAAACCCCCTTAGTGGGTGGAGATAGGGGGTAAGTATGTTCTAGGAAAATATTTCCAAAGAAAAATAATTTATGGCCAGTCCTAAGCTTGAGCTATCCAAGGACACCCTGAAAGCTGTAGAGGGAACTTATTACAAGTTCCCAAATTTTGTATGGCAACCCCTTTAGATGATGGTAAAAGGGGATAAGTATGTTTAAGGAATAAGTTCGGGAGGGAAAACGAATGGGGGACTGTGATTTATTTTATTTATCTAAAGGTGACTCCAAGGAAAGTTTAGGAGTTTTTACCCAAAATTTTTTAAATTGTGTAAGGAAACCCTATTTGTGGCTGGAGATAAGGGGTAAGTATAGTCCACAAAAATGTTTGGGAGAAAAATTAATTGTAGTCGGTCTTAAATTTGGCCATTGTAGGAGCTACCTGGGAGCTGTGGGACCGATTTAAAAAAATTAAAATAAAAAAAACTTTGTATGGCAACCCTGTTAGTGGGCTGGAAATAAGGTGAAAGTATTTGCAACAAAAATGTTTATGAGAAAAAACTAGTGGGAGTCGGTTTTGCATTGCACCAGTGTAGGGGCCACTCCGGGTTTTAATGTATAAATTTTATAGAAATAAACAGAGATAGTTCTGGTTGCTAACTTTTTTCTCTGTCAGTTACCGGGCGATTTGGCTGGACTTCAGCTACAAAATTTTCGCAAGTATAACTGATGTTTTGATACTATAAACAGGTATGGGAAATATCAAGGTGCCTTAGAAACTTGATTTCAACCAATTAACGGAGAGATAGACATCTTTAAGTCAACTACCTATCTTCCTATCTATAAGGATGAAGAAACTATATTTTTTATGGGGTCTCAAACTAATAAATTACAAGCGGAATGACAAAGATATTTGTTTTAGTTTTAATCTTTTTTGCAGAAATAAGTTTATATTTTGAATTAATATAAATATTAAAACAATCGTTTTACAGTTGGTTTCTACAAAAACTAAAAAAAGTAATTAAAAAGTTATTACTTTTTACCAAACAATTATATAAAAAAAAAATAAATATAATATTAATATAATTTTTTAGCATAATTATGGCAATACCTGTAGGAAGCCACTTCCTTTTTTAAGTTTGATAAGACCCAGCTAATCAAGGGTTTTTACAATTTGTCTCATAACAAAGTAAGTCTATGGTTTAGTTTCTTAAAAAAAATAATTAAAGCAACAATTTCGTAAGTTATTTATATTTTCAAACTTATCTATGTATATTGAAAAGAATAACGTTGCTTACTACAGAACTCACTACAATTTCGTCTTAAGGCATCGGCTCACCTAAGATGATTTTTGCAAGCTCAAAGTCTAGTCGAGGCCTAGTAAGTATTACATTTTGAGGCAATGTAAACGAACTATTACTAGAGCACCTGGACGCGTAGCCAGAAGGGCGAATGGGCACTTTTATCACTCGTGTTGTAAAAGTAAACCACCAAGAAAATTAGAATTTACAAAAGAATTTTTCGGTAAATAAATATGCAAACAAACTTATAAAAATAAAATAAATATAGTTTTTCAAAAAAAGGTTTTATAAAAAAATTATTTTGTCTTGTTCAATTTCCTAACTTTAGCCAAGAAACTGTTTTATTTCTTTAAGCCCGTTTTTATATAAATAAAAACCTGGTGGGTAACCCTGATATAAGCATAAGTTTATAAGGTCATACATTTCTATAATCGTTTGCATAAGTAAACATGTGGAAATATGTTACTTTTACATGCATACAAATTTCCATATATAAAAATGAGCCATTTTTAATGTAAACAAATATAACAACGAATATCCTGACATACGCGTGTATGGAAATAAGTACTTTTAAGTATAAATCCATTTTTATTTGTATTTGTATAAGGTATTTATGACGACGACAATGATGGCAGCGTTGGAATGGCATTAAACCAATAAACATATTAAAGCTTAAATAATAAAAAAAATAATGGAAAAAAAAAACAAAAAATAAATTTAACATATAAATATATGAAATGAAGAAGGATATTATTCGACAGTTGCGAAAAATTTATTAAAAAAAATCTTCGCTTGATGTGTGTTAGTACTTGTACTTGTTTTTAACAGACGGACTGAGGGTAGGGCGGACATATGGACATATCTATATCGACATTCCTATTCATAAGGACACAGACATAGATATACTTTAAAGTGTTGCAATTGAATATTGTTTAAACTACAACCGGAATGAGAGATTGATATAAACCCTTATTACCATGTGAGGGGTTTAAAAATTAAAACAGTTAGTTGTAAAGAAAATCAAAAGTAAACAAATAATTTTTCACATTTGAACACAACTGTCGTTGTAATTTTTGCAGTAGTGATAGTGGGTGATGATAACACCAGCTATAGCATAACTGTTAAGCCAACATTTCAAGAAGCAGTTATAAAAAAGCAAAAAAAAAAAAAAAAAAGGAAAATAAACAGGCAAAGATGATATGACAAGCATCATCCATCGGAAGTGGATATAAATGGAATATGAAGCCAATGAAGTTGGCGGCTACACATCTGAAACCACTTGAACATTTTATGTGTTTATTTTGTATTTTATTCTTTGTTTTGTGAAGTTTTCTGTTACGAGAACTACTTATTTTGTTTCAATTTGTCAAACAGCTTTGATTTTCAAGTTAATTGGTGAAAAATTGACTAAAAAATATATTGAAAATAAAAGACAATAATAACTTGAGTCAAAATGTGTTTGGGAAAAAGCACAGGTAGAGTATAACTTCGCAGTCTTTTATGTAAAAAATTAATATTTATTTTAATATTTAAAAAAATATTAACTGAAATGACCCTCAATGAGCCTTGAAGTTGTCCTAAAAGGATATAAGTAAATTTGATTTTTTTTGAATTAGAAACCCATGTGGGCTTATTAAAAAGTCTTCTAGAATCTCTAAATTTTTTTTATTTTCCATTTTCTGGCTTCTTTAATTTGTTTATATATAAAAAGTTTTTGGCTTAAACAAGCAAGAAAAATTTATTCAAAAATAAAATAAAAAATACAACAAAAACACTTCTTAGAAAAGATGATTTTAAATTCGTTCTTTGCATGTTTTAAATAATTTCCACTTTTCATTGCAATTTTGTTAACTTTAAAGCTTCTGCAAACGTAAAGAGTTTAAAAAGGTCAAACAGCATATGAAAAAACAAATATTGAAAAACAACCACGACATACTTGATGACAATTTCAATTTGATTTAATGAATTTTTTGTTTTTGCTCTTATTTCTGCAAACATTTGCACAAACACTTTTGTTTTTTTTTCTGCGCGACTGTAATGCAAACATGATGATTTACAAAGTGAATAAAGTGAAAAGCAAATATAACATTATGTTTACATAAGAGAAATAATACGTTAAACAGTGATATCCTAATATATCGTTAGCTAAAATGGAATACCATTTACCCAAATTCTTAAAAGTTTGACAGGATAAGCAAAAATATTTTCTAAATTTCAAAGGCAGTGTTACTAAATTGTTTCTTTTTCCGGCATTCTCTTTCAATTTTTTGTGTGTAACATTATATAAATGTAATGGCAAGTGCCTTTTAATAAAATATACTAAAATTTAATAAATAAGTCTAGTTTTTCAAGCTTTAGGTCTATAGTTATATTTATTTTTTGTACAATTTTTTCAATAATTATAATAAAACTTGTTCAAATATTAATTTGGAATTTTGTGTAGTCTTGCATTTCAGCCGCCAATATGGTTTTAAGTAAACATAGATATGTTTGATGAGTGTGTGCATATATTAATATCAATTTATGCTTCCTAGTTTCTTTTCGACTTAACGTGACTAAAAAGTCACTGTTTTTATATCATTCACTTAATGAAAGGGATATATATCCGTTTGTCATTAGGTTTGCAATTTCTACAATATTCAATTTCCGAGTTCCCGAGATATAGCGTATCGAAATATTCATAAAAATTGTTAATTCATATGGGAGCTACACCTTATCCTGCTCCCACAAAAAAACAGTTTTTCCCAAAGTGTAGGTCTTGTTGTACATTTACTTTTTTTAAACATTTGAATTCGATAGCTAATATAGTTTCTACGATTAGGCGCATAAAATATTTCACCAAATTTGTTTAATTGTAGAAGAAATACTACTTTCCCTGATCCTATCTGAAAACAATTTTTCCATTATTTGGGTCCCTACTTTGAGAGAATCCGTGCCAAAATTTGTGGCAAGAATGACCATATTTTTTGAGATTTAAAGTGATATATGCGCGGATTTTGTCCTAAAAAATGCAGTTGATATATTTAAAATTATCACAGTACTTTGAAGCATAAAAATTTGTCTTTTTGAAGGTATTCATAGTTCCGACAAGGGCTTTTCTATAGTTAGCAGCCTAGAGCGGACTTAGTGCACTTTCAAGGCCTTTAGAGCCATCAACATAAAAAGTGAACTTTTTATGTCTTGGAATACGTTTCATTATAAGATCTGTTGCCCCTAAAATGGCCAGTATCTGCGCCTGAAACAATCTGATGTTTAATGATATAGCCCTGGTCGTCCCGATATCTACATCCATCTTAAAACCGCTAGTAAAAACTTCACACAATAGTCACCTTCAGAGATCAATATCGCTGTTTTTTTGACTTCCGTGGCCATATAGTCGGTCACAAATCCCTGGACTAATTTAAGATCTTCAATACTAATCCCCCATAATATTTCTGTGTGACCAGTTTTTAGAAATTTTCCCAGTCCTGATTTGTCTAATGTGACTTAATTACTTGAACTGCTCCCTCAGCTCAGCACCCAACAGGCAGCCGGTTCCTGACGCCAATAAAAAAAGTGCGCACGGCACCAATTTCAGTAGCCGATCGAACGTAAAAAGAAACTTTCTGCTGACTAAAATAACAATATCGTCTGCACATGTAACTATATTTTTTTACTTTCGGCATAAAATTTCCTTAATATACCGTTGACTGTTAGAAGCCATAAAAAGGGTGTCCCCCTGGTAACTGAAGAATTGACTCTAGGCTAGAGAAAGGATTTTCCCCCACATAATAAATAACTTCGGGCTAAAAGTCCTGTAATATAAGTACCTCGTAGTATTTCATCGCTTAGAATAGATTGTTGGAATGGTGGCTAGTCGGACACTGTGTCCCAAGTCTTAACACCACCACGAGCTATTGGCCTTAACCGTGGACTTTAGATCATAGGTCGAGGTGCTGTTTGCCTTCAATAACACAGTAACCTTTACAGCTGCAGGTTCTCCAAAAAATTTAAAATACAGGTCTCTTGTAGTGACTCTGCACAACTTTTTTTCTTATCTTGTGCTTGTGTTTTTAAATCAAATAAAGTCTGTCATATTAAGTGCTCTTACATTGTCTGCTGCATCAATACTCCTATTGGATTTCATTTTTTTTCGTTTTAACCGTTTTTCGTTTGTTAATTAGCTTAAGTAAGTAAAGAATTCAAAAGTAAAAAAAGATGAAATTTTTTTTTGGCAGAAATATCATGAAAAGGATAATTTAAAAAATGTGAAGGATTATTCCATGAAAACAGCTTTGCAAAGGTATGACTACAAAAAAATATTTTATTAACGATGGAGTTGACTTTAAAAGTCAGAAAGCAAAATGTAATGATTAAATCAAGTAATAATTATCTTTTTGACAAGAAAACCATTAATTTTTTTGTTTCGTTTTCATTGAAATAATATTTGTTTAAGAGAATAAAAATTTTAAATGATAAGTTTAAAAAAGCCATACAAAGAGGGTTTTACAAAAAATTAATCCAATTAGTCCATTGTACATATATTAACAATTTATTATGATATTTTTCTAGTCTATAATTTCCATTCCATTGTCATTTTAAGATCTTCTGGACAAACCCGTAAATCTCTTACTTATAAAGGATTTTTCTTTCAATCTCTTAATTAAATAAAATATGCATTACGAAGGTTACAAATTTACTAGAAACAAACAAAATCTCAAGAAAATATTTTTATTTTTAAATTGTCATCACTAAACTGAGTTCAAAACCAAATACTCAACTAAAATTTACCAAAAATCTTAAAAACAAGAGAACAACAACCATGTTATATGTCATCCCATTATTAGCATTATCATCATCATCATCAAAGAGTTCTAATCCTTAAAGTCAACAATGTAATCCTTTATAAAACCATGTTTCACAAATTCAAAATTAATATGTGTTCGTTAGTCGAAACACAAAAAGACCAAGAGTCAGTATGTGAAGGAGCATAAAAATAAAAACAAATTGAAAAAACATTTATGAACTTTAGCAAACATAATCCTGTTATTATTCTAAAAGAAAAAAAATTAGATTTTTTCTAAACACTTTGTGATTGTGATCATTATGAACATTGTAGGAAAAACCCTTTAAAAATAGAAGCTGTAAGAGAAAAAAATGATGAAACAAGGGAACTGTTTGAGTAGTTTGTGTGATGGTTGGCAATTTTTTACCAGTTTAAGTTTTCTAGGCTTACAGCTAAGATCGGATGTACTAGTTTAAACTCAAAACACATATCTTTTTACAACAGGAAAATAATTTCCTGTTGAAGCTTATAATCTACGAATACATATCAGTTTGCTATTCCTTATGCATCTCCCCTATTAAGACATCAGGATTTAAAGGCATCTTTTTGGGTCTCCTACAGAATGACTTAGTGTAATCTCATTTGAAAAAAATATTTTTGCTTGCCTAACTATTACATATATCCTTGCAACCGAAACTTGCCAAGGAATCAACGCTAAACCTAAGGTTTTTCTGGCTAAAATTCATGGAGGGGTAGTCGATGATATGATTAAGAGCAGGATGCCACATCAAAGTCTTAGTTTAAAGTAACATGCCTTTAAAAAAGTGAATATCTCTAGATACCGCTCTACACGAAGTGACAGACTATATTAAAAAATCCTTCAATGACAAATTGTATAAATTTCTAGTGTGCATTAACATTAAGAGACTGAATAGGGAACATGTCGTATAACAGGAAGATAGCATGCGAATTTTATGGTGTCACAATAAAGGGCAGTGTAGAACGTGGAACCCCACAAGGCGGCATTTTTTCACCGTTTCTGTGGTCTACTACAGTACATAATCTACCAGGGATCTTGACTAATGGAAGTTGACACAGTTTGCTACGTGAGCAAATTGATTAAGCTTCTGAAATAATAGGACCGAAATCAGTATTGTGAATATATAAAAGGATGCCTTATATATTGCGCATTACAAAGCTCAGCACTTGGGGCTGAATTTGAATTCGGATAAGACTGACATTTTTTCTACCCAAAAAACGTAAATTACTTATCATGACTATTCGCATTCCTTAGATATAACGATCGTAAAATTCCCTGTGAACAAGTACCTGGAAATAATTCTGGACCGAAAATTGATTTAAAAGCCTTACTTAGAGGAGAGCGCAATGAAAGCTTACCGATGTTGGGCGCTATGTAAAAGAGCTATAGACTCAAAATGCGGCTTCGGTTTAAAGATGACTTACTAGCTGTACAAGAACGTAATAAGACCAATATTTACCTTCGCTTCGCTGGCAGTAATAAACAGAAAGTGTAACACTATGACTCTGCAAAAGGCTTAACGTTTATATTTCGTCAAGATAAGGAAACCAATCATGGATTTTTGGAAGCGTTTTTGATAGTCGGCATAATTTGCAAACGGTTTAAAATCTCACACAATCCTTTTCTTCCCTGAACTTCTATAAACATCATTTACTAATCTTATGTGTTAACTTAATTTAATAAAAATGGCACTTGAAAGCGTTGTGCCCTGAACCCCTCATAAACAAGCCTATATTCAATGAGTTATATTTGTTTCTCAAGTAAAATATTACTCGTTTTAGTCCCGTCAATATGTGAAAAGCCTTTGGTAACCCCAAAAATCATATTTTTTAAAGTCCTTGTTATTATTTAACAGTGACCACCTCTTTGCCTATCGAATTAACTTTTCAAAGCGTGAAAACATCCTTTTAACCCACCTTTGATACAAATGCGTCACAAATATTGCAGATACAGATATATTTTCTTACATTTGTCTGTAACTGAAAAATAGAGGGATTGGCCACATCTAAAATAAATAAAATATTATTTATCTGAACTCTTTCTTATTTGTTTAGGGGGAAACTCTTTTGTGACTATTGAACTTAGGACAAATAATTAAAATATACAAAAACAAGCATTTTTAAATTGCAAATGATTGAGGGGCTGTTATTTCCAAGGATGTCACAACTTTAAGTGTTAAGTCAGAAGAAGATACTGAAATGACATGAATTCTACTCATAATTGCTATCGATAGCTGTAAATAGTGTGACGTTATAACTCTAAGCTTATATAAAATAGAGTACAAGGACACTTGTTTGATTTATTTGATGGTTTCAATAGTTTTTCCCCCAAAACTTTTGGAAAATTGTGACGGGTATGACATCTTTATCTAAACATGAAAATATAGCAGTTTGCTTGGTAGTTAGATCGATTTATTTATATATATGTATGTAGACCTGATTCATTTTATTTAGACTTAAGCTAATTGCTGTTTTTAAAAGCACTCGTGCGTATGAGTAATATAGTGTAATATGTAGGTATATTAAAAAACAAGTATACGTTCAGTGTTAAGCACATAGCTGGGATAAATGAATGAGGAACTTTTTGTAAGAAATATATGTATGTCATCGAATATATAACTTATTTAAGTGTGCGTACAAGGGTCGAAAATTGTGAGTCTAATCATTTGGATTAATTCCGATATATGTTTTGTTTTTAAATAAAATTTTTTAAAAGGACCCAAAAAGGGGTAACATTTGGTTAAGCAATTTAATAATTAAAAAACTATATAAAAGTTGAATTTTGCTGCTTCAATCCAAAGGTTTTTTAGGTCTGTTTTGAATAAGAAAAAAACCAGAAATATTATATATTAAAAAATTCAATATACTGTGGTTCCTTAAAAGAAAGAAAGGAAAAAAGTAGTGTCTGCCCAATTATTCTTCACCTCTTTGTCAGCTGAGCAACAGCCTTGGGCACCTTTAGACAAAGTGTTCCCTACTTATATGTTATTTCCCCAACTTTGCGCACCCTACAGAAGTGCAGAATTTCCAATCTTACCTACTCTCCATATATCTTATACTGCAATGCTCCAAGAAAATCCAAGCTAGGTACTTTAGATTACTCCTACTCTCATTGAAAAGCAAAGAGGCACATACTAATTGCGGTTTAAGACACAATAGGTCAAAAACCTTTAAATAAGTTCTATCCATTTAGGCAAGCCCTGACTTGAACAGGACCAACATTTACATCAGACCTTTGAAAAACCCGAAAAATTTAAAGCCAAAAACAAGCAAAGAGTGCTGTATTCGGTTGTGAAGAATTTTATATTTCCTCCGTATTTTTCCTTTTTGTTTTTGCGGCCATCTTACCCAGATAAGTTGTTTCGCAAGGCTTATATATTAAAATAGAATAACTTTGTGGTAGCTTTGGAGTTGACAGCTGTACAATTCTAGTTTTTCAAACAGAAAATTTCACTAAATTTTCTTGTTTGTATAGGTATTGCTACTTCCCGTGCCCCTGTTCAATAAACTTTTCTTAAAATATACAAATAAAAAAAAAACAAAATTACAAAACAAAATAAGGTTTGAGGTCGATTGCTTTGATATTTTTCGATATATGGCGTATCAAAAATTTCAAAATTTTTTTTGGTAGTTGATATATAATTTGTGATTTATTGGGACAGCTGATCTCCCTGTTCCTAGCGGAGCTGCTTTTTTCAAAATTTATAAATTAAATTGCAACTTTTCTCTAGCAGGCTTAAAGTCAAAACTCTCACAGTTTTCGATGTAGCACATAAAAAGTTTAAAAATTTTCTTTTCCAGATTTAGCTTCTCCTCTTCAAAGTATCCGACTCAAGTTTTGTAGCAATACTGGCCTCATTTTTTGAGATATTTTAGGCATGGATTTTGTTCCAAAAAAAAGTGGGCAATATCAATTTTTTGGTTTTTAACTTGGTCTATAGTAAGCCGATCTTGCTGATTTTATATACTGATTAACCCTGGTAAAAATCCTGCTAGTGTGTTGTCAACACTAGGTCGTAATTTCGATCGAGTCAGAATTATTTTTTTGGGTAATAAAAGCATATCTGTCCACCCATCCGTGAACCTGGGTATCCATTTTTTTTTGTAAACAGAATGCAAATTGTATTTTTAACAATATTTTGATAAAACATAGCATAATTAGTATTTTTTGGCACATAAATTAGGCATATTGCTTGTGTTATCACCAATACAAATATACTTCTGGAATAAATTAGTTTTGATGCTACTATATCACCACACAACAGTTTGCCTTTATTTATGAGCTAATGCTTAAAAATGCCAAAGAAAATCCTACAGCCTAGAAGTCATTATGGGTCCAATGAAATTCCAACTTTCAAAAGTCACATTAACCTTAATGTACAAAAAATAAATACCGCTGACGAAATATATAAACACGAAATTTCTTCTTAAATAGAGACTAGCAATTTACCTGCTTGTTTTATATTTTACATAATGCGAAACAGTAAAACCGCCATGATTTTCTAGATAATCTAATATAGAGTATCTGAATTTGTATATCGGAGTAAATATATTAAAAAAAAAAATCAATTACTTTATGACTATTAGTCTTAATCTGGTGTGGGAAAAATTTTTTCTTTAACTTGGGGTCTTAAACAGATAAATAAAATAAGTTTTTTTGCGTGAAAAGCCTGAAATTTTAATTCTCTTGACTTAAAAAAGTACCAATATGCAAAAAAAGTATTTTCTATCCACTTAGTGAAAAAGAAAATTTTCTTCCACACAATAGACTTTAGATCTTTAAGTATTTTACCGGTCCTTAATTTAATATTTTCAGGCTCATAATTTTTAAATAGGTACCAGAATAAAGTACCAGAAATGTTAGACAAAAGTAAATTGAGAGTTCTAATATATTATTTATCCACTTTTTATTCCTTAGGGGCCAAAGTGCCAAAAACCTATTAGGAGTTAAAAACATCACAGATATAGTGTTAACTTTGCTTTACGCCCATGCCAGACATTGATTTGTTTTTTTTTTTTTTGGTAGAAGGAAATATTTTGAAAATTTTCTTTATGATTTTTCCGAAAGGTGGTCCATTTTAACCTCATATAATCTAAATTTTCTAAATCACATCTAAGTGGTTCTAGAAAAAGGTAATCTCTACTTCTCACACATTAAGCTAGTGTTCGGTTTGCAGCATGATGAATCAGTCAGTCAGTATTTAACGCTGTTACTTTAAGTTATTATAATACGTGAGCTTTGCATTTCATACAAATTTTTTTAAAACTTTTGCTTATCTAAGTGATAAGTAAAAAAGTTATATAAAAGGTCAGGAATACTTTTAAGTTTTGTGGAAATTCACGACGCCCGCTTGCTAATACAGGGTGTCCTAGGACATTTTGCGTTTTAGGTGACAATATATAATTTTATGAGAATTGATAGTAGACCTTTACCCAAACACAAGTTAATCCATTTCACGAAAACCTCACAGGCCTAAGTACATTTTTTCTAATTTAATATAAAATATTGTGTAGGGTATAATAAGGTCAGACTTGTTCGACTATGGCTAACATAACTTTTTGGTAGAGATAAAAAGGCGAGGGCTTCATTGCGCTGTTTCGTTACTAATGAAATATTTTTATTATATCTTACGGTTACTTGGTCCTTTCAAATTCCAAGTGACGACATGTATATATAAGACATTTACTGCCTCTATGTAAAGTCTTAATATCTTTTTAAACAATAGTCAACAATAAGAAAAAAAAAAGTTTTACTTACTTGCATTTTCATGGGATCCGTATTGACCTGACACATGTATTTGCCGGCATCTTCCATCTTCACATTACGTATGTTCAGCGTCCATGTATTGTAGTCGTTATGCGTAACTGATAGACGATCATTATTTGTAATAACATGTTCGTGTATGGCCAAAATGGCCTTTGCATCAGCTTTAATCCAAGCCACCTAAAGTTTGTTTCAGATGGGGTGGGAGCAAAGTTTTTGAAGCGAATTTTTAACAAATTGCAAAAATGTGTTGATATCGACAGATGTTGTTGTTTTTATTTTGTTTTTTATTTTGAAAGATATTTTCCGTTGTTGGTTAGTTTGTTTAGAGGAGATGAAAGTAAGACACAAACACACGCACACACGTGGATATATTTTCAAAAGTGATAAAACACAAGTTTTCGACACAATAGTTAAGTGACAATATAGTAGTTATAGGGAGGGCGATGATAATGGCAGTGTATTGGAAGTTGTATTAATGATGTTGGTATTGGTGTTATAGATAACAGTGATGATGATAATGACAGTGATGGCGATTTTGATAGTGATGTTGTTTGTAGGTGTTTGTAAGCAATATTCATCAAACCATATAGTTGGTTTAGAAATCAGAACCCCATCAATATTGTTTTGAATTGTTGTTGTTTTTTTTTGTTAGTGTAGAGGTTATTGTTTTGTTTTATTGTTGTAAGTGTATGTGTAATATAAAAATAGAGGGTTTTGTTTTAAACGTTAATGGAGAGTTTTTTTGACATTTTAGCAGACGGTTTTAAATCACATTTTGATGTGTTTTTGTTGTGTTAAAAGATTTTTTTTTATAAATTTTACCCCAAGTGTATTTTTTCACCAGTTTTTATTTAACGATTTTTTTTTATAAAAAGAAGAGATAGATGAGTTGATATGCAAGCAGTTTGTGGAAAATTTTTAGACAAAAACCCATCATCATTGTCGTTATTTATTTATTTATTTTTTATCATTATGGTGATGGCAACCAGAATGCAATGACACCATCCGTTTTCGGTTTAGTAGTCATCAACATTTATTTAGCAATTTCCGTAGTTTATTTTTAGGTTTTTTATATTTTTGGTAATTTTTTACAAGAGTTCGATTTTTAAGAATTAGGAAAAAAATAAAGCAAGTCAAGAAAAAAATAAAAAATAAAACAAAACAAAACCAGCCATTCAACCCATTAATTTAACCAACCATTCAGCCAAGTCGTTGAACAGAAGTTCCAATTGATATCAAAAAGCACACACACACACACACATATACAATACAAAAATTATTGTTAGTGTTAGTGGTCGAATATCATTTTAAGACCCGCGTTATTTGAGTGTAGTCATTTTCCATTATTACCAGTACAATTTTGTTTTAGAGTTTAATTCCAGAAAAATCATCATCAACATTGATTTTTTTTTGTTGTTTCGTTTTTATATTTTTCAGGGCATAGTTTGTTGTTGTTTTTACCATTCAGCAGGGTTTTGGGTTCAAAAAATCACAAGTATTTTGTTGTTATTATTTAGTTGTCGTTTTTTAATGGGTTGGTATTTGTTGTAATTTTTTTTGTACAGGATAAAGCAACATCAATTAGAGAAATTGTTGTCATATATATTTTTATATCCGATTTCCATCAGTTTTTTTTTTGTTGTTTGTTTTAGATTTTAGTGTTAATGTTTTTTAAAGAGAAAAAAGCGAAGAAGAAAAAACATATATTTTTAGTAAAGCTTTTTGTTATTGTTTATTATAAAAATATTACATGCATTAAATAAAAATTAAAAAAAAAATTTATGCAACATTTTAAGAAAATTTTTGTAAACTAAAAACTTTTAAATCAAAGGTGCATTTAAAGGTGCTGTTTTTTTATACATAGATCTCAGAGATAAACATGCGAGTAAGTAAGTATATCCTAGAGCTTCTAAGGACTCCTCCTAAGTTGATTAACAACATTGGGTTTTGATGTTAGATATTATATTTCTTTAAAATTATAAAACTAACAACACAACTTTATAAAATTAAAATATTTTTAAGGTTCTTAAAAAAATTAAAAAATAAAAACCAAAAATAATTTTTTTTGTTTCTATGATTAAAATTAATTTTTATAAAGTACCTTATAATAAACATTAGTGCAAAACCGTATTAAAAAATATATTTTAGAAAAAGAAAAAAATCTTCGAATTAATGATTATTAATTGCAAGGACATTCCTTTTAGGTCACTGGTGGGAAATCTTGTCGTGGTAGCTTGCATACAATTGATAAATAAAAAACTATGAAAAAGAAGAGAGCAGTTTTAAAAGCCAAGACGCATGTATATCAAGTGACCTCGGTTAATCAGCTGAGTAACGGTATTTCGTTATTTAAATGTCAAATTCTGTTTATGTATTTTTTTTACAACTACAGAATTCGAGAGTTTTTGTTATATGCTTTTGACATTTTTATGACGCTTTAGTTGTTTTTGTATAACTGATCCCACCTGATACATGCGCCTTGGCTTTAGCTAAATCAAAAAAGAAAATTTTTAGAAAAACGTTAAATCTTTCTATTTTACAAATTAAAACCAGGCTCCAAACCTGTTACAAGGCAAGCAGTGTCTGCCAAGTATGAAATTTATTGTTTGAATTATTACCTTTAAATACCTGCAAAATATGCTTTATATAACAGTGCAAAGTCTCATAAAAATCGATAAATTTTTTTACATATTTTGGAAGAGCGCGGCTTAGGCCAATTTTTCTCCTTAAGGATTTTGACGTTAGAGACCATTTAAATGTGTATAAAGTTAAAAAATAGTAACTCAATAGAAGGGTTAGTATAAATAGTTTTTAATGGGCGTGGCACTGCCCACATTTTCACAACAAAATTGTGATTCTAATATGCGAAAAAACTTTTATAAAAATCCGTCAAGTTAAAGCACCAGCATTGAGATTTTTTTTGTGGGCATATCCCTGCCAGGAGCAGTATGAAGGATGTCGGCATGGCATAGCCTTTTCTCCAAAAAATATCGCACAATCCATGCTGAGGAATGTTTGTGTTTCTAATATAATGAAAATCTATTTTGCCGTTTGGGCGTGATTGCGTGAGAAACAAACAAACTTACACCTTGCTTCTATAGAAACTGTATGTGAATTATATAAAATCTTTAAGTAAAAAGTCTTGTTAATAACCGAATAAAGATGCTGTTAAGGTTTTTGTTCTTGTGTGTCTAATCGAATAAGCAGATGCCAGAAAAATTGGAATCCTTTTTCCCTTTGACTAACATAACACCGAAATAGATTGTCCCCTTTCGGGCATGCTTAATATTGAAAAAGTGTGATTAAGATCAAAAATTAAAATATACACAACTTAAAAATTTATAAATTAATGTTCACTTTATTTTTGTTAAATATAGCAAACTAAAATTTTCATTTAATAAATATTATCTTAAACTCAAAAAATTTAAAAATAAATAGTACAAGTACGAGTATTAGTAATGGCGATAAAACTCAAATAAATAAAATAAGTTAACAAAACAAAACATTTATATAAAATTAAATATTTAACATACGTAAATATGTATTATTATTTTAAAAGGAGATTAAATATTATTTTAATTTTTATCAGTTCTAAATAAAATTAAGCTACCAACTACATAAACATATAAATACAGACATAAATGGCGATATTCGTAAAAGTATGAAAAGGTGCGGCTGTAACGGTTTTAAACTGGTGCGCCTAAAAATATTTAAATAATATTTTTTAAATTATTTATCAATAAAAATTTTTATATACAAAGTGCTTTATATAAAAAGTGCAAAATTGGTTTTCAATATTAAAAAAAATAACAAAAAAAAATTTTAAATAAATTTAGCATAAAAATTGATTTATAATGCAAATATTATGGTGAACTTGCTTAATGGTTTCGAACTTAAAAAAAATTGTTTTATGTGTTAAATTAAAAAAAATATATAAAATTAACAACAAATTAGAAATATACATACATACACAGAATAAATATTTATGTTTAATATTTTTCCTTGAACCTTTTGTTTTTAAGAAAAATATTTGGTTTTATTATTTTTGCAAAAGTTCATATTTTAGATTTTTTTTACTTGGAATTAATTATTACTTTTCATTAATGTTGAAAGAAACTATATTTAAAAAAGAAAGTTTTTTCAGCTTCAGCAATAAAAAGTTCGCCTAAAATCGCCAAAATAAAATTTTATTGAATTTTTGACAAAAAAAAACTATAAAATTATTTCGTGTTTTGACTTCTTTCTTTATTGAAATAATTTAGTGAAAAGGAAGACTTGCCCAAAAAACAACGAAACCTAAACAAATATAATAACGGAATACAATTTAGAAATTCTTAATTTCTTAGTAAGCAAATTTTAAATTATTGTAGTAAAATAAGGGTTTAATAACAAATACTCTTCCAAATTTATTGAAATCTCACCAAATTTTTTGATATCTTTAAACTCAACAGCTAATATATAGCGATGACTCCAAGATCTTGGTTTGAATTTTTTAAAAATTACTTTGAGAACTTGAGGAATGCATACAGATAAAATTAAACCAGCAACAACTCATATAAATGTTGAAAGGCTGGGGATTATTCCCCAAAAAATAATTTTAATTTGCCACTGTTTAAGAATGCCTGTTTGAATAGTATTTTAAGCCTTTAAATATGACTGCAATACTGTGTAAAAAAATTCAAAATGACAACTAAAAAGTCATAAACTGCATTAAAGACATCGCTATATATTAAAAAAATTGCCAATAATATCGCCACGTCGCGAAAGGCTAAAATAAAATATATTTTTATTTTATTTGTCTTAATATACCTTTACATACACAGAAAACAATATTTTGTAAAAATTTTTAACTATACAAATAATGTGAAGTTTATAACTTTCGTAATTGTATCAACTACTAGAGTAATCAAACACAATATTATTAAACCCTTTAACAAAAAATTGAGTGATTTTAAAAAAGCATTTTTAGTTATTAAATATTCAATACATATGTACGTATGTATGTAGGCGATGAAAATTGTATGTTATGTACTTTATGTGCTTCTATGTCAATACACACCCTACAAAATAATGAACTTTTAACAAATTTGACGCAAGATTGCTGTTTTAAGGGTAGTTAATATAAAATTAAAAAACTAATATTATACAAATATTATATATCATTTAAAAGGTAAACAAATGGAATTTCGCATACATATCATATTTTTTTCCTTTCAAAAAAAAAAAAAAAAATAAGGGGTCTGATTAAAAAAATTCTAAAATATTATATTTACAGTTTTTTGTAAAGATTTTTTATATATAAAAGTTTATAAAATATTGTTGATTTCTGATAACGTAATGGATTTTAAAACTTAAAAAAACAGTATTATGTTATTTAGTATTTAAACAAAAAACAAAAAGAAATAAGTAAATTTCAAGATATTTTCTGAGCTATTATATAACACGCTTCTTAAAATTTGCCTATATTAATAACATTTACCCTCGTGAGACTTTTTTTGAGCGGGCGGTAAATAGCTTAATAAAAACTAAAAGCTTAAAAGATAAGATATTTTAATTTTGAATTATTTTTCAAAAAATGGCTTGCGTTTTTTTTCTCGGCCGATAAATTTGGAATTTCGCTAAAAAATTACATTTTTTCGCCAAATGCCTGGCGTATGGTGCACGCCTAAATCCTTTCAAAAACATACTACTAATAATTCTTGTGGCCTCCTTTTTTAAATAATGTAGAGAAATAAAAAATTATATTCATAAATATTTGCAAAATAAGTTAATCAATTGTGCTCGATTTTTGTCAAAATTATGCCATTTTTAAAATAACCTTGAAAATTTTGATTTTGAATATTTTTCACGGCTAGACGGATAAAGATAATTAAATAAATTTTTTTGTATAGGCTTAACAAACTTTTTAAAAATACAAAAATATTTTTTAAAATATTTTTAGCATAACTAAAGTTGCGGACATTTACAAAAAACCAAATAAAGTCAAGGTCAAATACAACAATTTTAAATTTCAAACCCAAATATCTTTTAAACTGTAACAGGTAACAAGTAAGAGTGCATATGTTTTCTTTTTAGATTTTAATTTTCATCAAAGAAATATTGGAATCGGTTGAAATTGGCAAAAGTTATGAGCATAGAAATATTTTGCAAGCCGGAGGAGGTCAACTTTGGCACCCTGTAGCTCAACGTATGTATATACAGGGTAGTCCAAAATTTTATTTTCTTAAACCTTGGGTCCTCCTCTACGACTGCTTTATACATTATTTTATAATTGGACAAGTACTTTCAAAGATAGAGATTTATTACCATTTTTTTTGCATTTGGCCCCACTGTGCTGCGGCTGACGTAAACTATAACCGTCAAGAACGCCCGATACTCTGATACTCACAACGGTTTCAAAATTCTTTCTTTAGAGTTTCCAAGAAGTTTGCGGACTTTTCTTATGTTTGACGTTCTGCTAAGAATATTTTTGACTGTTTGGTGTTTATAGCAATCAGAAATTATTATTTAACTTTTCTATTATTAACGGTCCAAACGTTGCATATACTTTGTGGGATACAATGGCAAATACATGTATACGTATTTACTTTAATGTTCAAAAGAAAATGTTTAATATAGCTATTATTCAGTTTGCCATGTTTCTTACTCAACCAAAAATTATTCGATTGCGCAGTAGGTAATTTGACACGTTCTTTTTCTGACAAAAACTAATTTTAGCTAAACACCTGGAACGAATTAGTTAATTTTTTTAGACTTATACTTTGGAAAATTTTTTTCTTAATTTTCCAAAATAAGTCACTCACAGTCACAATATTTCAAGCTCACGATAAGTGACTCGTGTTATGTTTGTCACTTTCGTGACCCTTTGAATATAATATAATATACATAAAGACTATTATTAAAAAATTAAATTTTAAATGCGTCATGTTATTTCATAGTAAGTGATTTGGAGAAATCTTTTGTAATCTATAATTAGTTTTATTGAGAGCTACTTAACTTTTGTAAGCAAATACTGACTTTGTCTTTGCTCATAAATAAGTTAAGCTCAACAGATGCTTTAAAGTACCCAGGGTGTCTAAAATTCTTTGACAAGTGGTTTTAAGCTTCTTTGCTAAGATCGTTTCTTTAGGCACATCAAACAGAAAAATACAAAATATTTGTTTTATGGCTGCTGTGAAGGCCATGATGAAGTTTTTCCTATTTAAAAATTTTTTTCTCCGTCTCAGCCCTTTTCAACTTGAAAAATTTACGGCCTATTGATTTCTTTGGAATGAGTCAGGTCCTTGTGTACTACCGCGTTCATCCAGAGCCAAGGGTATGCTGCCAAAACGATGTTTTTAATACTTATTATAACTAATTGCTTCCAAGCCAGCAAAATCAGCAAACACTAGATAACTCTGTTGTTATTTTTCATTTTGTGAAGGATAAAATTCTAAGCAGTTTTATTTTTTGTTTGCTTTGATTTTACCTCCAAAAATATATTAGCCAGCTCGACATATCTAAGGAGGATAATCTGCATATTTTTAAAAAAATCGGTGAAAATTGGCGCATAAAAATGATTAAGTGGATACAAAACACTCTTCATTTCATATTTTAAGTAGTTTCAAAACGGCCAATATTTGGAAAACTTGTTGTGAATTGATTTAAAGAAAAATATGGTTCAAAGGAAATGTATTGTACTATGCCACATTCCTTTGACACCCGTCTTATCCAATATGTTTTGTTTATTTCAAAAATGTTTTTAAAATTTGTTGAAACTCTTTCAAACTAAACACAACTTTACTGTGAATGTGTTGCAATAAGTTAGTTCCTTAAGTAATACCACTTTCGCAATCCCTTAATTGATCGATACCCTAATTAGACAGAAGCAAGGTACTGAGTAATTTACTCTAATGTGTTCTTTTTTAAATACCAATAACAAAAATATCATTATTTTTTTTTTAAAAATTACTTTTTGCCAAGAAAACTGGTCAAATTACCTAATATGGTTTGGTCGAGCTATTACTGTCCAAACGGTCACTTTTGACCAACAAAATCATTGTAAAAAATTTAATTTGTATCCCTCGGAACTATGCACTCTAAAGTTTATACTGATAAATATATAACAAATATTTATTGCACAAATTAAAATTCTTTTATGACCCTCGCACATTTAAAACTCTTATTTAAGTTTTAAAGAAATTAAAAGTCTTTTGCATTATTTCCCTTTTAAACTTATTTTTAAGCCTTTTAGTCTTTTCATCTTCTCCCCCTTGTCATAGAATTTTAAACATTGCAAAAGTTTTAGCTCTCATTTAATAATGCTTAAATACAAAAACCAATGACTGCTTGAATGAATAAATAAAATTGTATTGAGTTAAAGTCCTTTCTATTGTATGTTAGTTTATGTTAATTTTATTGAATAGCAAAACTTTTCAAAACAAACTTAACTTTGCACACGCTCGCTTACGTTTTGGAAAATTTATGCATTCATACACATGCACACATATTCACGTATGAAAGCAAATGAACAGTTTAAGCTTCCTTCGATATAACATTTTGTACTTTTAAACAGTTAAGAGGAAACAATGCGTAGTTAAGTTTTATAATTTATTAATATTTTATTGAAGTTTCATTGTAATAACACTTACACTCAATTTACTCATACTACAATAACTAGTATATGAGCACACACACACACACACTTATGCCTGCGCATTAAAATTTCCTAAAATACGTTGATTGCATTAACACTTCCGTCGATATTGTTTAATGCTGATGTCGTTGTTAAATTTAGTTGTTGGTTGCCGCAGTATCAGTTTGTTTCCTATTTTTAAATTTTATATATGGGAGATTTCATATTGACAGGTAAGATTTTAGTCACTTTTTTGTAGTTATTTAAGGGCGTGGAAAATAGCCTTAAATTTTTATAATTTACACTTAAAATCCCTAGATTTTTGCTAAGTATCTAGAAAACTGCGACTACTGTGATATTAACAATTTAGAGACTTTGAGCTTTAAGATTATATTCGGTAGAATGTTATGGACAAAAATTTTTGCAAATATTTAATTTAGAGTTTGATTGTAAATTTCGATGTTTAACATTTTGGTTTATTTTTACTTTGCTTTCTATTAGATTTAATCTTTTCTCTTTTCACTTATTTACTTTCAGTTGGGCTTTAATGTTGCTGTTGTTGGTTTAAAGCATGCATTCTTTTTGGCTGGTGTTGGTAAGAAAGTTTGGGTTTTCCCAATTAAATGTTTATCTTAACTACAATTATTAAAATGATAAATTAATTTATTAAGCCCGGTTTCAGCATAAAGCCAAATGTTATGTTTAGTTTTTAGCTACAATTGGGGGAAAAAAATAATTAATTTTCAGTGTAACTGCATGTTTGTTTTATAAATTTCTACGTATTTTTTTGTGTAATAATGTCCGAAACAAATAACAAAATTTCATGAAATTTTTCGTTTCTATGGAGCTAAAGTTGCCCTAGCTTTTGAAGAAAAATATTTTTTTTTACTGAACACAGTATTTTAGCTTAATTAAGGTTTGGTTAAACTGGCTGGTACCGAGGACCCCACATAAACCCTTTGGGTCCTTATTGTTACCAGACAAAAAAAATATGATAACCATTTTCCAGGTTTTGGAACAAATAAGACCCTATAAAGTTTGCTCTGGAGCGCATGAGTGCTGGACAAAATATGCTCAATAGCCCCTTTATCCCTCAGAATCTGAAATAAATACTGGCTAATCGTCCTGCTTTTTTGGCATGAGCTGCTGTTCAACAATTGACCCATTATTATCCCGACTAGAAGTCTACAATCGCTTTTTTGCAAAAACAAAAGAAACCTTGCTGCCCTCGAGCCATAAGATCACCACATTATCCTGGAGACTTTACACAAAGTGGTATTGACGCCGACCTCCCTGGATCTAACGCTCATCGCAGAGTCTTACTCTCATTGAAGAACTGTAGTGAAGCACGAGTATTATTTGCTCTTTCCGTAGGCAGCTTATCAATCATTTTGCTCCCCTCTATATCCTTTAGTCACCGCTCCTGGCAGATGGGCACTTGTCTCATGGCAAGCAATCTACTAATGGATTTTTTGCAAGCTTGAACAATTAAGAAGCAAGTAAAGCTTGCGGAGATTGCCCTGATCGTCACCTAAAAGTTCTCCATCCGAGAGGGCAGGGCAAAGTCGGCGGCCAATTTGACTGCTAGAATCTACGCCTGAAATGCACGGCAGTGATCAGGAAGTTTAAAAGACGCCCTAAAAATCAGTTCTCGCAAAAAACAGCAGCTCCAATTCCCCCTCCCCTTTCCATGATCTATCCGTAAAGATGTTGCTGACTCGGTTGTGCGCGTGAAGCTCTCTAACCAACCGTTTTATTTAATAATTGAGTTTCATAGTGAAGCTCAGTTTTGGGATCATGTGGTCACTGCTATATTAATATTAATAATAATCGAAGTAAATTTTTTTGTTAGTATTTGTTTAGTTTAATATCTTATCTAAAATCCCATTAAAATAAAAATTATTTAATTTGGATTAATTTAAAAAAAACTGTTGATTGGTTGACTGCTTCTGTGACTTGCCTTTTTAGTTTTATCGCTCTGTAGAGGGTAAAAAAACTATTAAATAAATTAAGAGGGGCTTTATTAAAGCAATTTTTTTAGTTTTTAAGCCAAAAGACTAAATAGTTTTTTGCTAAAATTTTTCGATAGCAGTTTAAGCAATTATTATCTGATTTAATTTAAAGCTTGTTTTAACTATTTGGTAATATTTTATATTCTGCCTAAAATTTATGACGATTATTTTAATGTCATTTAAAATTAAAACTCGATAATTTAATTAAACAAAACCATCAAACTTTTTGTATATTAGTTTGCAGTCTTTTATTTGCTGTATTTGTCATGATATTGACAAACGAAGTGACACTAACACACACAAACACTCACACACACAGCCAGTAGGACATATATATTTTATTCGAAGTTAAAATGTTCTTTGTGCAAACGATTTGAAAAAAATTAATAATTAAAAATAAACACAAATAAAAAATCATATTTGTTTTATAAAAACAGGAAATTTAAATTTAAGTGATAAAATATTAAAAATCAATAAAAAGATTAACAAAACAATGTTTATGATTTTCATTTATTGGTCGGTCACACACATAATATTGCATTATAAAACATGTCAATTGAAAGCCAAAATAAAACATAAAATAAAATATGAAATTTGTAGGGATTTTTGAAACAAAATATTTTTAATATTTTCTTTGGCCAATTTTCAGGCTTAAATTAAACCAAAAGTGCGAAATTGGATTAAGTGCTCTATAAGGTGCAAATAATGAAGTTGTGCTTTTTTTTGTAAATAAATCTCTTTCAAAAAAAATAACTTGTTATTGATTTTATGAATTTAACCAAAAAATATTTTAGTTTCTTGCTAATTAATAATTTGAATAAATTATTTTTTAACTTTTCCATTTGCTTTAATATGGTGCAGGTGCTTTTGGTGAATAGAAAAACAAATTTAATTATTTTTTATAAATTAAAAATAAAAGAAAAATTTCCAACACTTTTTAAAACCGTTTACATACCTTGGCTGGTGTTCCAGAATCTCCACTCACCCTATGACCACCCAAGTTATTGACCACGCATGTGAATGTGGCATCACGTCCTTGAGCCACCGTCACATTTTCCAGCGGTATTACAAAGTCTGGCTCGAATGCACTCACTGATGTCAGGGATGATTGCGTTAGTAATGAGCCCGTATTTAGTTGCGAGTATGTTGTGTGAGAGGAAATTTTGTTGGAAATGCAAAAATCTTTGATTTCATACATTGTTTTTTGGTATTTTCGTAATGTAATATAACAAAAAGTGAACAACAAGAACAAAAATGTTAAGTTTTAATTTTTAATTTGAAAAGCGTTTTTGTTTTGTTTGAAAAATAATGAAAACAAAAGAACTTAAATATTTAAAAAGACGCTCAAAAACAGGAGCTGTAAAGCATTAAAAAAACAAATTGAGAATTATCATATTATTTTCGGTTCATTACAGGATTAAATTAATTTTTGGTGGCATAAATTAATAAATAAACGCTAAATTGTGTACAGATATAATAATGTTAGAGGAAGTATATTTGTATATTGTAAATAATTGCTGTAAAAAAATGACCAATCTCCACTACTTTCAATAGGTTTGGTTCCTATGCCAAAGAACTTACTTGTAATTAGTTTTCTACGAATATTTTTGAAAATACAGCCTTGTGTTTGACAAAACGCATATGCTTGTCCGTACATCCGACTGCATGCTCACGTACACACACAAAAACAAAAATAAATCAAGTAATATTTTTATACCCTTCACATATGTGATAAGGGTATATACATGTATGAGACCCCATGAAGTATATATTTTCTTGGTTCTTATATATAAGGAAATCGATATAGCGATGTCCGTTTGCCCATCTGCCAGTGTTATGGTTGAAATAAATTTTTTAAGCCCTCGGATGTAGCATAGGATCTTAATTAGTATCAAACCGTTTGATATATCTGCAGTTAAACTACTGTTGAAATCCAGCAAAATCGGCTGATAACTAAACGAGATAAAAGCCAAAAACCAAAACTGACTCCAAATTTTTATATGTTACCTTTGAACCCGAGAACCTGGACTCGGCCTGGTAGTTAAAAATTTTAATTTTTTTCTCTTTTCTTTTATTTAAATTGTTTTTTATTACTCACATACTTTTCGAATAAAAATAAGTGAAATTTTCGATAGAAATAAATAGGCCAGTAACCACGATTACCTCTGTTTATTTCTCTTTAACTTGTAAATAAAAACCTCTAGAACTTCCCCAGATTTTACCCTACATGGGTGCGATGTAAGACCGACTCTAAATAATTGTTTTTTACCAAACATTTTTATGAAATATACTAATACCCTATCCCCCAACAGGGTTCCATACAAGGATTAATTTTTAAAATTTTTTTTAAATCGCTCCCACAGGAAAGGTCAAATGTAGGACCGTCCCCATGATACAACTTATCAGGTAAACCCATCCCTGCACCAACTACAAATTACCACCAAAGTGTCAAACAACAGCTTATTGAAAAAAATGATGTGTTATAATGTTTGTTGTTTCATTTTCATAGGGAGAGCATTATTTTGACATTTTGGTACTAATCAGCTGGGTCATGACCGTCCCCAAGTAGTTTTTCTTTCCAAACATTTATGTGAATTATACTTATCCCTATCTCCAGCCGCTAACAGGGTTGATATACAAAATTTGAAAAAGATTAGGACAAAACCTACAACTTCCCCGGAGTCGCCATCAGAGAATCAAAATGTATTACAGACCCGGAATAATTTTCCATCCCAAACTAATATCTGGAGCATACTTACCCCCTATCTTCATCACATAAAAATGTTGCCATCCAAAATTTACAAAAAACGATATGAAAATGCCCATAACTTTCTCAGAGAAATAAAATGTATCACAGCCCCTATTGGTTTCCCCTCCCAAACATATTTCCTAAACATACTTATCCCTTATCTCCATCGGATAAGAGGGTAGGTAGTTTGGGAAATCGTTATAAATCGCCTTTTCCTAGAGCTTCCAATGCACCCGTGGATAAGTCTAATATAGGACTGTCCCCAATTCAATTTTCCCTTGCAAACATTTCCCCCCAACATAATTACTCACTATCTCCACCCGCTTAGCGGGTTAGTATACAAAATTTGAAGAAAAATTGGGTAAAAACCCTGCGACTTTCCTAGGTACCCTAAGTGGGTAAAATATGACACTGGCCGCTATTTAAAAAATTAGAAATATTTCTTAAGGAAAAAGGGATAAAAATTAAAAAAGGCTAAACGAGAGGTACATACATAAGTATCGACACTGATTTACATAGCGCTCTTACTTGTTTTAAATCGAGCCGTAGCAAAGTTAAAAGTTCCGTGAGTAGGGATTTTTTTATATCAAGTAGGGATTTTTTTAAATATACGATCTATCAAGTAAAAGTTTTTTACTTTGAGCCACATTTAAGTCAAAAAAAAAGATTGATTTCATTTTAAAACAGCCCTTTATATAAGCCTCAAAATATCGATTTAAACTTTAATACGATTTGGCGTATCCCAAAGAAAATAACAAAACTTCCAAATTGCTTTTTTCTTAATAGTTTTAAGCACCTGGCAAGTGTTGTTATGATACATAATTACGGTTTTAACACTCGCGGAAAATTTTGGGCGTTTTAAGCCAATAGCAGCTTTAACGAAATCAGTTGCGTTGTGGTGCCGGTCTCCTGTTTAGGCTGGCCTGCTCTTAGCAGCTTGTAGTAGATAGGATCCTTTAAGTCCCTCCAAATACTGAGTGTTATCTTAGTACCATGGAAAATTGAAATTTAGTGTCTCTCAAGCTGGTTGTCCAGGCTCAGGATCTATTATTGGGACTCTCATAACGCACTGAAATCGAAGATATATGACAAGTAAAGTGGATAGAAAGTAGATAAGAGAGTGAGAATACAGATGGAATATTCAAACCTCTGACCAAGTTGCAATTGTGTTAAATGGCAATAGGAGAACATGTATAGAAGACACAGAATTGTTGAAAATTTTCTTTCTGTTACTGCACTTTATTAACACAGTCAAGAATCTGGTGTTTTACATCGTACAAAACGTAACGTCGCACATTTTAAAAGTACCGAGGAAATGCATTAAAAAATTTTTCCACATTTTCTACAAAATTGTCATCAAGAACACTGATTTCTTGGTAACATTTCTATTAATGAAAAAAAAACTGAACTTAAAACTGGTAAAGCTTTTTTTTCATGGCCACTACTGCGTTGTTCAAAGAAGCTTTGGCAAGAAATATTAGAAAAAATATATTGTTTTAAACTGCCATTTGAAAAACGCTTTCATAACTAATACATGTACTGGCGTGAGTAGAATACCGCCTTTTGTTGCTTAATATCGTATGGAATAACGAGTCCGATTTCTAGATACTATAAAGGCTATTGATAACTAAAAAAAATTTGGTGTTTGCCTGGGTGCAAACCTTTGCGTTCTATTTGAGTCGAAATTTCAAAAATTTTGTAAAAATTCTTATTTCAAAAATAAGCATTGACAACTCGATCGCTGGAGTAAAATGTTTTTAATTAAAGCATTAACATAATGCTTTCAGAACTGACTGAGATCATATACTAAGAATAATTTGATGAAGTTTAAACGCCATCATTATCAAAAAAATTGTTGAAGCTAAATACAGGGTGCCTGGTGGCAGATTTATATTTTCAAACTTAATTACAAAACATAATATTTGACACAAAATTGAATTAAGAGCACTAAACGATTAAATTGGAATGCGGATTTTATTTTTTTAACACCGTTAAAAACGGAGCCTTGTGTTCTGCGCCAAACGCTTCAGTAAACCTGATTCAATTGTGCTGATTTTTTGACGAATGTTTTCATTCAAAGCCGCAAAAGATTCGGGACTGTCATTATAAACCCTTTCTTTAAGAAAACTCTATAAAAAATCCATGGCAGTCAGATGGGTCAACCTCAGTGGCAATGGGATTTTCCCAAAACATGAAAGTTTTCCCGAAGCAAATTAATCGAAGCTTTGGCTGTGTGCAGTCGTCCTATCCTGCTGACACCACGTTTGTGAAGAATACGATAGATGAGCTCGCGGGTTTTTTGCAAAAGGAATTCCGTTATCATGCGTCCATAATTTTCACCATTGACACTCGCCGCCTGTCTCTAAAACTTTCGAAAAAAAATGGTTCAATTATCTCATTCATGGATAAGGCACGCCAAACAGATACCCTGGGACAATCAATGGTTTTTCATATGTCAATCGAGGGTTGCGGGCTTTTGGAGTCCACTTACAACAGTTTTGTTTGTTAAGGTGGCCGTTAAAATGAAAATGAACCTCGTCACCGGAAAAAAAAGTATTTTTGCGTCATCTAAATTACTTTCTTTCACGATTTAAATTTTAAAAGAAAGGAACTTTAGATCCTTTTTTTAAATCTCAGGAATAGTCACTCTTGAAAGTCCCAGGGAGGCTGCTCTTGTCCGTATTGTAATTCGAGGATTTTTACGTAAGCTTCTTTCAACCAGTTAAATATTTTTGCGGGTCCTTGAAAATTGATTGAACCCTGGCCGTGGGACATTTATAGCCAAGGCAGTTGCGCGGAATTTTTGCACCCACGACTTAATTGAATTTGCGCTAGGTCCATCATGTATTCGCGAATAGCGAACTTTGAACAAAATTGTCGACGAGCAATTACGTAAGAATCGTAACCCTTAGAAAATGTCTACACAGCGAAAACGCGATGTTTACTCGACCACTGCAGTATCGTGACAAATCCATACAATCGAAAATTCCAAGGGCGCTACCCTACCTCTGCAACGCTTATTACTTTTTAAAATAATCGTATTTAAAATTATATATTGGCCGCCAGACACCCTATAGAAGGTATTTAAACAAGACATCTGAGTAGTGGGAACCTGAAAATAACTATAAGGGACATACGCAGTTAATAACTGGCCACACAAATCTATTAATATTTTTCTTTTCATTTTACTTTTAAATTTCCTTTTTGCTTTCCATCTTAAAAAAAAAAGTTTTTTTTATAGAAAAACTATTCCTGTTTTTGTGTGAATATTAAATAAAAAACGAAAAAATAATTAAATTTGTTGCAAAATTATATTTCAAAAATAAAACATAAATTTAGCAACAAAATTTAAACACCTTTTTACCAAATATAATAAATAAAAAAAATAAAATTAAGAACGTTTACAAACTTAAACTTTTGCAGACAAACACGCTTAAAAAGAACGTAAACGCACATAAACACACATGTAAACACAAAGCAACTTACCTATACAGTTGCATAATAAAAATATCGTCAATAAATTCCATTTCAGTATGTTTGTATGTGAATTTAGAATTTGTTTAAAAATGAAAACGAATTCTTTGCCACCGAAACAATAAAAATTCTCCTGATGATTGGAATGGTGGTGGTAATGATGATGATTATTGGAAAAATTATGTTGGCGCTGCTGCCACTGTTGTGGTTGTTGCTGATAATGCTGCTGATAGTACTTTCGTTTCTGTTTCTCTAGCTTTTTGTTTATTGGTTTTTGTTTTTGTATATTTATCATCTTGTTTTTGTTACTGCTGTTAAATTTAAAAGCATGTCTTGTTTTTGTTGTATTAATTTTTATTGCTATTGGGCTGTGTTTACTGTTGTCCTTTGTTTCTGTTAGTTGTAGCAATGTCAACAGCAGCACAAGTTGCAGTTTAATTTAACTTTGTTTCCCTGCGAAAGTTTTTGCTGTCAAAAGAGAAAAAAAAACTTTTGAAAATTTTAGTTTATTAAAATTGTTGTTGTTGAATAAAATTTTATTTTAAGTTTTTACTATTTTTCTTTTTATGTGGCGCCTTATTTTCATCGTTTTCATTTCACTTAATTAATGTATGACATTTAAAATTTTTTTTGTTTGTAATATAATTTTTTATTTGTTTAATAATTGCATTTACATAATTGTTACCACAAAATGTTGTTTCAAAAATAAAAAATAATTTTTATTATTTGTCTCTTTTGTTCTTGATCCTTAATTGCATGATTGCTAAAGGATAAAGTTTTGTTTTTACATTTAAATACACATAATATTCATTGTTTTAAAGTTCAATATATACCTGTGGTTGTGCAAAAGAAATGTTTAAATGCTTTTACATAAAATGAAAAACATTGTTGTTAATACTATACTTGTGGTCGAGTGAATCCTTTTATGTACTAAAACATAGAAAAAAGTTTACATGTGTGAACTAGTTCGATTAGTTTAATGCAAAAAACGTTAAGGTGACCAACTTCTTAAAAATATTATATTTGAAATTTCTGGGTGCTTTAATTTAAAAGATTTAACTTTAGTCCAGCACTGGCTGGACTTTTATTAATTTTAAAGTTGTTAAGATTTTGTAAGTTTGCCACCGCCAGGCTTCAATAGCAACGAGTAAGAATGTTACACTCGGTCAAGCCATACAGACTCCTGTATGTATTTAAATAGTAGGCTTTAAGAAAGAGAATTGTACGCATCTATATAAAGTAGTTTTCATCGTTATTAGTCGTAGCATTAATGATTTAGTCGCAGTCGCAACCCATCAACCAAATCCAGCGTGACACACCAGAACTCGGTTGCGGCCATCATTCCCTTCCCGAGTGCTGCAACTACTAAGGCAGGGTTATTGTGATACCTATTACTGTACTCCCTACAAAATCAGTAAATTAAGAATATTGTATTCCCAACAGAATCATTTAGTAAAGGTCATTGTAGCCAACGCCTACCCCCCCCCCCCTCCCCCCCCCCCCCCTCCCCCCCCCCCCCTCCCCCCCAGCAAGGATAAATCAATCTTCCTTTAATTACTCAAGGGTCTTTAAAAAGACCTTGGACTCGGCGGAGGTAGCTTACTCCGCCGAAAATTTAAACCTCATTACAAGTTATATTTATAGTAATAAAAGTTTGCATTGGACGATTATCATAAAATAGTAAAACTCATATTAAAGATTAATAGGAAATAAGAAAGTTACCGCTTTTGAAGTCTATTTGCAACTACTAGAATGGTTTTTGTAAAATTAAAAATGCAATAATACGAAAACCGCAAGATTTTATGCAGCACATTCACTCTTCTGTTCTTCTAGACATATTAAAATACATCTAAAAACAACTTTACCTACAACGAACATGCTTACACCACACGAACAATAAAAGTAACAAACATTGTAAGGAAACGGTCAGTAAGCCAAATATTTGCCCAAAAAAGCGTGACCACTATTTGAAGCAAAAATTTCTTAAATTTTTTAAGGTGACGCGATAAAATAAACAAAAAGAAATGGAACAATATTTTAATAATTTTAAAAATATATATCGCAGTAAATAATTTTTAGTGGTCACGCTTTTCGGGGCATATATTTAGTAGATCTGACCATATCTTAAGTAAAACCCTGGTGAAAAATATGTAAACAACAAAACATGCAATATTCAGGACTCGTAAAACACAAGTGAATGTCCAGCAGCAACTAATGTTTGTAGAAGAAACATTCATAAGTATTCCTGCAAGGATAAAAGCATGCAATAACACATATACGAAGGAAAAGATAATTCACACGCAAATGTATACTTGTGTGTTCCTGTGTGTGCAATGGAAATATCTGCAATTTTACTAACAAGACCCTTAATGTCATGGTTATGTTTAAAAATGTGGTAAAATTAAGCTTATGTGTTTAGTACTTTTATGTAAAAGGATGGCACATAAGAATTTAGAACAAAGATATTTTATTTTATTTCACATTTTTTGTTTCTAATTTAAATTAAAAACTTTAACAATCATTGAACTAACAACTAAAACCTTTCATAGAGAAAGGATGTTGAAATTTATTCCAGAAAGTGTAATTAATTTTGAAAAATTACACAAGGACGATAGGATTACATTTAAGATTTTGATTGAATCCTAATAGAAGGGAAAGTACTTTTTCGATTTCAGATGTTTAATTATCACTTCGTTTTTAAGCCATTTTGATTAAAACAAAAAAAAGAATTTAAGCGAGAAAGTTGGGAAACTTATCCGAAATAATGGGGTTAATTTATACTTTATACAAAAAGATTTTTTTTTAAAAAATTATAAACGGTGTGAAAGGAAGAAGGCGCTGTTGAAATTATCAATTGTGCGGATTTGTCGGTCATGATGTCACAGTAGTCGAGTGAGCATCGCGCGTTCGCTGTGCAGACATTTTTTTAAAATTAATGATTTTTACGTAATTGCTAGTCGGCAGTTTTGTTCAAAGTTTGGTATTTGGCAAATACGTGATAGACTGGATATAAATTGAATTCGTTCGTGGGTGCAGAGATTTCGCGCAACTGCTTCGGCTAAGAATGTCCCATGACCAGGGCCCTGTCAATCTTTAAAGACTCCCGAAAATATTAAACTGGTTGAAAGCAAGACCGCAAGGATCGCGTCTTTCAATACGGAAAAAAGCAGCCTTACTTGGACTTAAAAGAGCGATTATTTATGATATTTCAAAAAAGATCTAAGGCTCCTTCTTTTAAAAATTTAAATCATTTAAGAACTGATAGAAACTGACTTGGGTTTGCGCAAAAATTATTGTGAAACGATGTTTTTCGCGTTTTTGTCCTGTAAATCCCATTCTTTAGGGCAACGAGGCTCACTATCACTTAAGCGGCCTATTCAACAAGCAAAACTGCCGTTAGTGGTCTCCAAAAACCCACAACCCTTGACTGAAATATCAAAAACCAATTCATTGCCCTAAGGTAACTGTTTGGTGTGCCTTATCTACGCGTGAGATAATTACAACATTTTTTTCAAAAATTCTCGAAGCCAAACGACAAATGTTAACGGTGAAAACAATTGAAAAACGATTGAAACATGATTACGGAATCCTTTTTGGTTTCAGCAGTATGGGGCGACTGCATACATCGCCAGAGCTTCGATGAATTTGGTTCGGAAAATGTTCCTCAAAAACTGATCAGTCGCTTTGGGGACATTCCACGGCCACCGAGGTCACCCGATCTAACTCCCATGGATTTTTTTATAGGGCTAACTCAAAGAGAAGGATTATATTGGCAATCCCCAATTTCATGTGGCTCTAAAGGAAAATTTTCGTCGAAAATTCAGCTCAGTTAAACAACAAGTTGAACAGTGTTTTAAATTCGACTCCGAATTTTAATTCTATCATTCAATGCTGTTAATAAAACTTTGTAGTAATTATTACGTTTTTTATTTAAGTTTGAAAATATAAATCTTCCCTGTACTAACCATATAAAAGCAGGCGGAAAACCCCTTTAATTTTTTTATGAATGAATAAATCAAAAGGGCAGGGTGCAAGTATTATCTTTCTATAATTTTTTGCTGTGTACCTAATCACATTAAGGCTAATATTAATGTAAACCTAAAACATTTGTGGAAAAATGTGTTCATAAAGGCAGAGAAGAGTCATACACACTCTTGAATAGGGATGCTTTGTTAAAAAGAAAACATGATCAAGTGTAAATCCTTTTATAAAGATTTTTCTATTAGCAGAAGTTATACATTAATTGTCACATAAAGCCATATATTAAAAAAATAGAGTAACAAGTAAAGACCTGTTGTAAGTTACATAAAAATTTTAATGCACCCAATAGTCAGCAGACCAAATGTAGTAAAACTGTGTATTGAGTTTTTCAATTCCATCTCATTTGCCCTTTAACAGGACTTTAAAGTTTTAAAGGATACATATTTGAAAATATTTTTTCAAATACAAACATGTTATATGTTAAAACATTATGGATATCATATGAAAGCTAATAACCCATAGAATAAAAACGAGTTTTTAGTTTTTCGTCCTTTCGAACAAAAAAAAAAAAAATATAAAAAAATATAAAAATAAAAAAATAAATAAAATGTATTGTTTTGCAACAAATTTCTTCCAAACTATGGGATTTAATTTCCTAAAAAGTTTTCTCTTACACTTTGTAAGCCATCAAATTCATTTCTAAGGGCAATGATCCAGGAAACGCCTTACATCTCAAATTTTTATATTTTGGTCCGATTAAAGTACTATATTTTAAATAAAGAAGATTTGTAAAACTTTTTAACAGTTAAATGACAATCTAGATACTTACATATGTTAATGTATGGGTTCTAAAGGAGCAAATTCTTTGGCATGTATCTTGACGATGCTTGGCTTAGAAAACATTCCTTTAAGAGGGTAAAAGATGTATTTTTGACGTCAAGTGCACGTACAAAATTTTTATTAAGACTCCATTTGATGTAAGCAGGTGTCAGAATAATTTTTTATGTTGAAAAGAGTGTTACATGTTCAATGCTCTTAGCTCCAAACTAATAGAAAATTGAAGGCCTTCATTTAAAATCCTTGTAAAATAATTCTCGTTGACGACTTTTAGAAAGAGACATGAAAATAATTTGTGTTTCGAAAAGCCTTTTTTAAGTCCTGTTAAAAACAGAAATAATTTTAAATCGCAGAAAAAGCGACGTTGTTTGCCGTAATTTCTCTTTTTTGAAATCGCGGCCATATTTTTGTAGTATACAGTAAAATGCCTTTTTTTAGAAAATTTTTATAAAAACGAATATGTATTGGAAAGGCACTTTTCATTAAAAACATTAAAAGTGACTTCAGCGTATGGCATCCTAGTTTTAAAACATTTTGTATCAGTTTTCTTCTAAATCGCTCTCGTGTTGACGGTAATTTTCTGAAGCCGTAGGATTTGGGAACAATATTAAGTCTCTTAAAAATCATCAAGGCCCTTCTGAGTAGTAAAAGAAGGGGTCCTTTGACCCACTTGGCTTGATTAAAATTCTGGAATATTTTTTCGCTGCACAATGTCTCAAAATCATAATCACATGAGAAGTATCCAGTTTGTTTTAAAAAGCGTTCGAACTGGTTGAAGTAATATTTATTTGTAGGATTTTCTATTATACGTGGTACAATTTCTTATACTTAATCTAGGCTTCAGGTATTATAGACGCAGTTGCATTTGCTAACAATAAGTGGGTGTGTATGTAGCAGAGCCCAAAATACAAATTACATGACAATAAAAAAATGATGGGGAAAAATGTGGTTTCCTGTAGGAACGACTGGTGATTTTTGAGAGCAGCCTGTCTGTCAGGCTTTAAAGATTTGTGATAAGTCTTTGAAAATTTTTTGGTGTTTTTGGTGTTATCATGCATACACATTCATAAATATATATCTACAAGATTTGTTTATAATACACAAGCAAAAAAATTTACTTAAATCAAGCCGTAGTGATGTTAAAAGTACGGTGAGTACGGATTTTCTTAAACCAAGTACTGATTTTCTTAAATCAAGTACGGATTTTCTTAAATCAAGAACGATGTATCTAGGTGAAAAGGCTTAAATTTAGCCGCATTCAAGCAAAAAAAGGATTAATTTAGGTGCGAAACCGTACTTTAAAAAAGTTTTGAAATATTGATTTAAGAGTAAACGCTACCGGGATACTTTGTATTTTAAATGTTAAAATATTTTCAAAAACAACAAGTTTTTTCTGCTTGACCTTTTTATGTAATACAGAAGAAATCACCCTTTTGGAAGATGCTCTTATTTTTGCATATGGCGGCAAATGTCAAATCTGTCCCGACACTTGTGAACTTAAAAGATTTGAATTCAAGTGACAATCCGTAGAGCTGGAGCCACACTCTCCAAGAACGCGGAATAATCGTGTTTTTTTTGCACAACCATTCGTCTATGGTTTCGGCGCAGCACGAATTCCGTCACCGATTTCGTGGTCGTCCGGCACCGTCTGGCCACTGGCAACTTGAAGAGTATGGGATCACACAAGACGCTTCCAAGAGTAGCCAGAAGTGTCGAACAGACGCCGTGCCTACTAATTAGCCATCAGCAGGTCGTCAAAAACCTGCGCATGTTTCCGTACAAAGTCCTGTTCGTGCATCAGCTGCTGCTTGTCGACCGCGAAACGCGTGTAACCTACCGTTAAAGTGACTGCATGGTCGGTGTTCAGGTTAGGGGAGTCATGGAGCCATTTTTTTTTTGAGGACGCTGATGGTCAAACGACATCAGTGGAAAGTTTGTTACGTTAGTCGATTTCTGTCTGCCGCAATTGAACACAATAGGACTAGAGGACATGTGGCTCTAACAGAACGAAGCAACGAAACACACTGCGCGAGCCACCGATATTATGAAAGCGGCGTTCCCGGGTCGCCTTACTCTCGTTTTGCCAGCAAAATTACTCGATTTAACCGTTTCAGATTTTTTGTGGGGTTTTTTAAAGTCCCGTGTTTACGTGAATAAGCCCGAGACAATATCGGATGACTTCTTTTGGCCCACCTTTTTAAATTTTAAAGTTTCACTACACATTAAGTTAAATTTTTTGCTTTTAGTTTAGTTTTTTTTTAATTTTAATTTGAGTGTGAAACTAAAAAATAACATCCTTTTCTAAAAAAAAAACAACACACACACACTTTATAAATATTAACTCTGTTCTCAAATAACGAAATGTAGACCACTTAGAAGCATATTAAAGTTTATTAAACTAAAATAAGCTTAAACTGTTAAATTAAAACAAATACTTATGCGTTCCCTAGCATTCTCACACGTTTACACTTAACACATAGACACATACATACATATGTATATATGTATGTGTATAAATGCAACAATTATAATTTTCACAATGTTACAAAAAGGGATATTCAAACAACGATATAACGAGAAAAAAAACAAATGAGTTGGTGTTTGTTTAATATAATGTGAACGTTTGTATATGAGAATATATGAGTATATTCGTGGATGTATCTATGTATATAAGTAGTACAAATTTCATTAGTTTTCTCTTTTTAATGAATTAAACTATATGCATATTATGCATTTTATAAAAAGATGAGAAGGGAAAATATAGTTAAAGATTTAAAAAGCAATGAATAAAAGTTTCACATTAAAAACATAAAATTCTAAATCTCGGAAACTATAACTGGTATCAACATCAAACGTGCAACAAGGTAGTTCTAATTTGATGACTATAGTTTTGAAAAGATTCTTAAAAAGAGGCAGGGAAAGGTTGCTCTCAAACGAAAGTACCAGTTTCATTAAATTTTTAATCCGCTGAATCTCAGAAACTGTAACAACTATCGACATAAAAATTGCGTTAAAAATAGCTCAGTTTGCTTTGTACATTGTGGAAAAATAAGTTGAATTAAAACAAGACAAATGAAAGACCGCATACAAAAGATCGATTTTCCAAAAATTCAAGTTGTCATATCTTCAAAAATATCTGTTTATATTAAGCCTGCTTCAAAGTAGTTTAACTTTGATATTAGCAATTAACCCGATCATTTATAAGCACATTTTTAAATGTTAACGAAAACAAAGCACTTAATGCTTAATTTTTTTTTAAATTTTTATCCATAACCACCAATTTTCTATTTTCAATGCTTTCCTGTGAAAATATACCAAAAGTATGAAAAAATATGAAAAATTTTTTTAATTTCCTTGAATTTATAGAGTCAAAATCAAAAAACTGCGTAATAAAACTACCAGAAATGTGGGAAAATACTTTTCGAGACAATTTAGTTTAATTCTTGTTTTTAAGAAATTGAAATATAAATATTTCTTTTTCTTATTCAGTTTATTAGGTTTAGTTTTTAGAAAGGAAATTTTTATTGAAAAATCAAGTGCTTGCCGATACTAGTCGAGTAGAATCCATTTTAGAAATCAGCTATGATTTTCATCATCAGTACTTCTTGTTCGGTTGTTAGTCATCAATAAACCATCTGATGGATGGTTAAAGCGTTACATTCACTAGATGGCGTTAGTATTAATATGTAAAAAAAGTTTTAGTTTTGTTGGTTTAAAGTTGAAAAAAACTTCGTGCTGGCTCACCGCGGTACATAATTAGGCCAGTGTGTTAAACGGCTGATATTTGCAACCAAATAACTAATAACCGATCCAAGTGTGCTGACGATGAAATGCGTAGCTGTTATCAAAAATGTATTCTAATCGGCTAGTATCGGTAGAAAAACCTGCTTTTTTCAACTAAAAGTTTCTTTCAACATTAACGGAAAATATTTATTTATTCTAAGAAAAAGGAAAGCCAAATGAAAAAGCAAAAAATTAAAAAAAAAATATTAATTTTTTTCATTTGCAAGAAATAAGAAATCATTTCAGAAATATTTTTAAATATTTTTATTTATTTTAGTTTAACTTAAATACCTGTTCCTCAGTACTTAAGTTAACTCCGGAAACTTGATTTCAACAGACATACAGACAGACCGACAGACATTGTTAAATGGACTTGCCTCTCTATAAGCATCATGAATACTAATACTGCGGTCGCAATTGGATAATAAAGTAGTTACAAATGTAACGACAAACTGATGTAGATATACCCTTATCAGTATGTGAAAGGTCCTCCGACCTAAATCAGTTTCAAATTTATAGTTTTGGAGTCATTCCCCTATTTAATGCAGAACTAACCACAAAATAAAAAAAAAATTATCTTTTAATTGACATCTGACCTCAATATAGGTTAATAGTCATTGATTTCATATATCAAGACTCATAAGTTAGAAAATTGCAAAACTAACCGAAATATTTTAAGATATTTTCTACTTTTATTAGCTTAGAAGTTATAAAGTGATCATAGGTACTATAAACATTTAGTGTTCACCCTGTTCAACCACTTGGAATCCAAATTTCAAAAAATTGCTAGACACGGGCCCACTTTTTGAGTAGAATGCAATATTTTCTAAGTTTTATTCCGTCGTATATAATTTAAAAGATATTAGCATATCGACTTTTCACTATTTAGCTATTTTGTAACCCCCTTTTCCCTCTGGTTTTAAATGTTCCTATATCCTGCCTAAGTAGATTTTAGCATCAGGCGAGATAATTGCTTTTAACTTCATGTCTGCAGCTTTACCCATTTTGGCTGTACGATTATGAATAAGTCAGTCTGTTAGTCAGGAAGTCAGTCATTAACGTTGCCGCTCTATATACATATATAAGTAGATTCATATTAGCAAACCACTAAGCTACATTGGTTTACTTAAAAAAAACAAACAAAACAATGTTATATTTAAAATTTCTAGGTACAACTGCTTAGCACAATGTTATTCAGTTGAGTTAAGGACAAATTAATTTAAGTTTAATAATAATGTAACATTAACACTACTGATAGTCCCTGTTAAAACTTTACGCAGCTTGGAAACAATATATTTAAAATTTTAGATTTAAAATGCAAATTATTGGAAAATGTGGCTGCCTCTTTAGTAATTTCATTACTTAATAGTATTTTTTTTATTATATCATCTGAAGCATTTGTTGCATTATTGCAATCTGTTTGAAGTAACGCTTGTATTTTGGCAGCTCACAAGATTGTAAACGAATAGAACAAATTTAAATGGATGCCATTTGAAAGTATTTAATCAAACGGGTTCTAATGCTTTAGATATTTTATGTGCACGAATGCAAGCATATGCATGCTTGTATAAGGCCTCCCTACATGTGATTGTATAAAGCCATATTATTCTGTAACTTTGTTTTCATATAAACTCAAATATATTTAAAATTTTGCACAGTTTTCATCCATTTTCTATTTGTTTCATCATTTGAACTCTATAAACTAGTTGCTCTATCGCTTGTTTGTTTGTTTGTTTAATTTTTAGTAAAATCCTTATAGTGCTTTTCATTAAAAATACAAACAAATGTATTTACACACATACATATGTATTTATATATGAATGGGTGTTGCATGTCAGAATAAAATTGAAGTATTTTTTTTAGTTCTGGTAGTTCTATAGCTGCTACAAAGCACATCAGTATGTTGTTGTTGTAGTTGAAATTGCACTGAATGTGAAATGAAATAGTTTTACTTTTGTCTGCAGGCATATTAGCAAATTGAATTTATTTTTGTCTGAGGAATTTTATGTTTGTTGGAGTTTCCGTTTTAACTAAATATTTCAGCTTAATTTATTTATTATTGAAAAACGAAATATTTGTTTTTCCTTTTTTTTTTTGTTCTGTTAATTGAAATTAATAAAAATTAAATAGATTTTATTCTTAAATAACAAAACGAAAATGTTGTATATATGTATGGGCATTTCTGAACAAAGGTCCACCTTTACCGAAAAATTCAAAGCTTACACCACAGATTTTTTTTCGACTTTTTTTTAAAAAAGAATTATTTATACTAAATTATATTTAAGAGTTTAAAGCTTTCTATAGGTGGAATGGCGAAATATTTGGCTACAAGTTTAAGGTTCTTGCTTTGGTATATTATTAAAGGGGCATTTGCTCTTTTTAATAAAGATTCCTAAGAGCAGTTTTGTAATAAACCTTTTATTGCAAAAATATTGCATAACAGCACTTAATAATACAGGGTGTCTGGCAGTAGATTTATATTTTTAACGCAAAGTTTTGCGGATTTTATTTTTTTAAAAGTATGTCAACTAGATATGTTTCGTCGAGTTGAACACTTTGTTCAAAATTAAGCCTTGTTTTCTAGACCATACGCTGCAGTAAACTTTGTTCAATTGGGCTGATTTCTCAACGTGTATTTTTCTTAAAAGCTATAAGAGGTTCGGGATTGTCATAAAAACCCTTTCTTTTCAGTATCCCCATAAAAAATCATGTGAGTTCGACCGGGCAATCTCGGTACCCATGGGATGTCCCCAAAGCGACTGATCGGTTTTTAGGAAAATTTCCAGAAGTAAATTCAGCGAAGCTCTGGCTATGTGTGCAGTTGCCTCATCCTGTAACTAGAAACCATGTGCATATAAAGCACATTGGATAAGCTCGCAGGTTTCGCAAAAAGAATTCCGTAATCATACGCCGATAATTTTCACCTTGACATTCGTCGCATGGTCTTGAAATTTTTCGAAAAAATTGTCCAATTATCTCATGCGTGAATAAGGAACACCAAACAATTATCCTGAGGCAATGCAATGGTTTTTGATGTTTTAATCGTGGGTTGCGGATTCTTAGAAATGAGCCTCGTTGCTCAAAAAAATGGGAATTTCTTTGCAAAAACACCCCAATATCGTTTCACAAAAATTTTTGCGTAAACCAAAGTCACTTTCTTTTAGTTCTTGAACGATTTGAATTTAAAAAGAATGGAACTTCAGATTGTTTTTTTAACATTGCATGAATAATCGCTTTTGGAAGTCCCAGAGAGGCAGATCTATTCCGTATTGAAAGTCGCGGATTTTCACGTTAACCGCTTTCAACCAGTTCAATCTTTTCGGAAGTCCTTGAATATCGACTGGGCAGTGGCCGTACGACATTCATAGCCGAAACAGTTGCACGAAGTCTCTGCACCCACAAACGAATTAAATTTACGTCTGAATAACGAACTTTGGAAAAAATTGTCCAGTAGCAATTATATGAAAACCATTACTCTTAAAAATGTCTTCATAGCTAACCCAATATGCTCAGTCGACCATTGCGATATCGTGACTTACAAATCCGCACAATCGATAATTCCTGCGGCGCCACCCTCCCTCCGCACCGTTTATTACTTTTTGAAATAATTTTATTTAAAAATATAAATTTGCCACCAGGCACCCTGTATAACATATACAGGAAAATTAATTTAGTATTAAATTTTCAAAACTGGCGGGGAATGGCAATTATTTACAAATAGTCTACCTAAACGAATAAAGGTTGCACATGTCTAATGGCTCTGGAAACAATCGAAACTTAAGTATTTTAAGCTTAACAATAACACGTACCATTTGAAAAAACAATTGTTATACATATGTTGGAATTATTAAGCACCATTATTTAAGGCAACAGTTCAGCTCAGCAGCAAAGCTTTTTGATAAAAACATGTTACTGTTAAACATATCCAGTTTGGTTTATAATTTTTTCATGAATCAACCTACAAAAAAAATGCTTGCAGATTACCCAATTTTATTATCAGAATTCATGGTCGTTTAAGAAAGTGCATCGTGCACCTCTTCTATTTGGCCACCTGGGTGACTTTCTCTCAAATTTTTACCCGGAAAAGCGTTACAAATATTTTAAGTTAAAAAAATTTTAAAGCGTTTTTCCCTTAAATAAGTCTTTTTTTAAAGCAAGACCGATAAAATAAACCAAAAAAAACTTAATCGATATTTTTTTGAGTTCTAAAGGGGGTCTCTGGGAATGTAAAATATCTCGAGCAAGCGGATTTACATGCTTGCAAAGTCTGTGCCCTTTAACTGTATTTCTTAGCCCCAAACCAGGTTGTAGAGCAAAAGTTTATGATCAAGGAAAAATTTCTACCAAATAATTAATGAATTTCGTTTAATTTTACTTTACTTTTTTAAACTTTTTCTCTAAGTGTGACTTCCATGTGCGGCAACGAACTAGGTTAATGTCAAGGTACTTTTACCATAAAGTTTTGTCCGGCCTTTTTACGAGAAAAAATTCAATTATAATATGCGCCATTTCAGCTTCCTTCAGAACATCTTCAGTTTTTTATTTATTTTTTAATAAATCCTTAATTTTTTTTACAAAAGTTTTAAAATGTATTCAATTAACTTTAAAATATACTAAACTTAATTATATTTTAAATACTAAAACCTTTTCTCAACTCTTAAATATTTGCACATGTCCTAATAATTTTATTTTCACATATTTATAACATAAAGTGGCTAACTTAAAATAGCTTTGAACTTATTTTTTTTGTATTCTGAAATAACTAAAAATGTATGCGGATGCTTATAACATTGTCACTAACTCACACACTTTTATTAAAAATGACTGTTAACACGTACATACGTACATACTTTATAGCCTTTGACAACAAAATAGCTTAACCGTGTATTTAATAAGTAACGTTTTCAAGTTCACTTCAACAAATAAAAAATGTACTTGTGAATGACAAAAGTAGTTTGTGTTTTTAATAAAAGGATAAATGCATTAAATAAAGTAAATAAAAACAATATCAATCTCAATAAAACGTGCTTTGTCATTGTGTGTAAAATCAACCCTGTGTATACCTGCTATAGTCAATAGAAATGTATGTCATGAAAGGGATATACAATATCCCAGCAAACATTGAAAGAAAAATATAACTGAGTCTAAACAGCCATATATTTTTCTTTTTATCCTAGTTAAGGGAGTAAGATAAAAAAAAACAAATATATCTTAAAAAACATAAGTAAAGTTTAAGTAAAAACTAACTATAGTTGACTCTGCGTTTCATTAAGACAAAATTTAGAAAATGTTAAGGCTTTAGTAAGGAATAAACACTTTTCTTATAGTAAACATAAAACTACAAACATTTCTTGTTAAAAAAAAGTCACCTGGACAAGCATAAAAATATGCAGACAAATTGGCTTTAGAAAATATATACCAGGACGACTTGACAAATTGTTTTTTCATATAAGTTTTTATAACTGAGAAATCGAAACACAAATAACATTAATACAAAGAAATAAAAAAAGGCACGTACTTGAAAACATGGTTTGTATACGCATATACATATCACACCTAAATCAAAAACAGTCGCAACTCAAATTCATTTCTCTTCTTAATGCTTTAAAAAAATATGTTTCTTGTTCTATAACCAAATCGAGTTAAAAAGTAAAAAATACGTCTTAGAATGGAGTTTGCTGAAATGCAAACAAAATTTTCGTGTTCGCTATAGATTTGAATTGGGGACTGGCCAAATTAAAACTGGTAAGTATACCCTTCACATTGTTATTTTTATATACACAGCCATCTGATATAGCTGAGTTGTTTTTGCAACGCAAATATCATAACAAAATAATTTGCGGCAGGTCTTAATGTCGATAGCTATTCCCGAAGTGGAGAGTTTTCAACATGTTTCGCATTAGAAGCTTAACAAAATGTTTCATTTGTATGGGAAGTACCCCAGTCTCTGCTCCTCTTTAACTAATTTTTCATTCTGTAATGAAAGCATTATACTGGAACTATTTTGAAGTTGAAGTTTTAAGTCTTAAGACGCTAAAGTTTTTCAGATTTGTCCCATGAATTAATTCACAAACTTTGTGCAAAAGTCGAAAGGAGAAGACAACAAAGGAAACGCCTCAAGTACCACCACAGGACGCACACTTGTGCTCGTTGCAATAAAAAAAGTGTAAAAAGAGTTTAGGGGCTAGAAATTTGGTAGTGTGGACATATTTCCCCTAACGTATTTCATTTTATACTTCTTGAGTTTGACACATCTGGTATAACATTAGTCGTAAAACATCAAACTCTGTTAAAAGCTCCGTAACAAAGCAAATGCTCAAATGCTTCATCGATTCTGTGTTTTTCCTTAAGGTAAATCTAAGTTAGTTAGGAAGTATTCCAAAGAATGGTTTTTTTATGAGAAAAACCCAAAATTTTAAAATAATACTTTTTTTTAACTAGTTTGAAGAATTATTCAAAGCTTTACCTACACAGATTTCTAGTTTAAGTTAATTTTGTCAGTTATATTTAAGTAACATTTAGTTTTGTTATTGTTTTTTTCGATACTTTGTGTACCAGCCAATATTTCTAACCTATTACAAAACCTATCGGCAGTTTATGGCCTAAAACAATGTCAATCAACGAAAGAGGGGAAAAAACACAATGCGATCAGTAAAAAGCACCCAATACATTTTTATTGAGCATGTGTTTCCATTGCACATCTATGGCTTAAAAGTAATTAAATGGACCTAAGAAGTACCAAAACTACTAAATTTCAAAGAGTACCATTAGTGTGTTCGTATTATTTTTTAAAAACATGTCGAACGCAATTTCATATATGCTTTTATCTCTAGGGGATCAGCAGCTGCTTTAAGTTACTAAAGAGTTCCAATAAATGAATTTTATATCTTAATGTTTAAAACTGAAAGAAAATACAAGCGCCTGCTAAACGCAATTTCATATTTCTCTCTTCAGTGATTTGAAAGTTACCAAATGGACGTAAAAATAAAAGAACCTCAAGTGTCCATATATACTTACGGATATTTGATCGCAGATTTATATTTTCAAACTCAAATAAAAAACGTAATAATTGACCACTGAACTGAAATGCAGTTTATTTTTAAAAGAATATGCCATCCAATTGTCTTCCGTCAAGTTAAACAGACTGTTCAAAGCGGAGCCTTGTGTTTTACGCCACACGCTGCAGTTAGCTTGATTCAATAGAGCTTATTTCTCGACAAATAATTTTCTTTAAAGCCACAAAAGATTAAGGATTGTCATTATTCCTCACTTTCAGGTAGTTCTATAAAAAAAATTCATGGTAGCTAGATCGGGCGACCTCGGCGGCCATGGGATCAGTTTTTGGGGGAAATTTTCCTGATGCTAATTCACCAAAGCTCTGGCTGTGTGTGCATTGGCCGCTCCTGCTGAAACCACGTGTGTAAGGAGCACGATGGATGAGCTCGCAGGTTATCATGCGTCGACAATTTTCACCGTTGACATTCGTTGCCTGGCCTTAGAGAATTTTCAAAAAAAATGGTCCAATTACTTTATGCATGGATATGGCACACCAAGCAGTTACCCTGGTGCAATTGAAATGGTTTCAATTTCAATCAAGGGTTGCGGGGGTTTAGATGCCAATAACGGCAGTTTTGCTTATTGACGTGACCCTTTAAGTGAAAATGAGCCCCGTCGCTCCAAAAAATGGAATTTACCGTACGGCAACGCCCCAGCATCGTTTCATAAAAATTTTTGCGTAAATCAAAATCACTTTCTTTCAGTTTTTGAACGATTTGAATTTTGAAAAAATGGAACTTAAAATATTTCATTAAATTTCATGAATAATTGCCTTTTTAAGTCCCAGTAAAGCAGTTCTGTTACATATTGAAAGCCGCAGATTTTCACATAAACTCTTGCCAACCAGTTCAATGTTTTTGGTAGCCCTTGAAGATCGACTGGGCCATGACGTGGGAAATTAATAGCAAAAGCAGTTGCACAGAATATCTGCACCCACGTATGCGCCAAATACTTTACTTTAAACAAAATTGTCGACGAGCAATTACTTAAGAATCTTTACTCTTAAAAATTGTTTCCACAGCGAATGGGGGCTGCTTACTCGACCACTGCGACACCGTGGCTGATAAATCCGCACAATCTATAATTCTAATAGCACCACCGTTTATTACTTTTTAAAATACTCCCTGTATATATTTTTTTAATCAGCACCTAATGCACCGAAAGCTCTTCAGCATATAAAGGTCGTTTCAAATAGTCATACAACAGAAGTTGGCTTAGTTGGGTCCGTTGTTATTAATATGTTTTTTTGATAAGCATTTTTTATTTTTTTAATTTTATTTATATCATTTATATTTAGCTTGGAATATATTAAATTACCCATATTTCCCTATTTGTCCCATTGGAAACAAGTTTTTCGAATAGCATCAAGTGGGTCTATGCATTTTCATTGGTACCAGCATTTTGTATTTAAAGCCCCTGGAATCATGCATTTGGACTGAAAGATGATGTAGTTATCAGTCAGTCACACATTTAGTAGATTATGCGAATTTTTAGTCATAGATTTCAACCCTAATTTGGAGGGCATACAATCCAAAAGCCTCACTGCCCAGCTTTGCATATTTCTACAAAAAGTTCCTCATTAAACAAAGTTTAAAGCCACATTAAGATTAATTTTCATGAATTATTTCTTACTTTAAACTTAAGCATCTATTTGTACATTTTCTTCCCAAACTATCTTGTGTTTTTTTCGTTACAAACTTTTTTTATATTAAATAATAGTTTGTTGCATTAACATGCTATTTTCTATTTGCTGTGAAATTTGTAACCACATTTTCATTCTCTTTTAACATCTGAGAGAAAACTACTACTAGACATTTACAACATGTTGAATTTATTTGCTTCCTAAATAAAGAGGCACGTATTTCTATGCTCTTTAATCCTTTTATTGAAGGACAAATTTCTTGCTATTCACTTTAAAACTTTTCCTAAAAAGGAGGGAAAATAGAATTTACCCTTTAACTCTTTGCCCTTTGAAGTTCAGTTTGGTACTTATGTACTTCAACATTTTAAAATGTATTTTTTTAAAGTTATAAATGTTTCTGTGTGAATGTATGTTCCCTAATTTTTTTTTTGAAACTTGTTTGTTTATGCAGTTGTCAGTCGTCTAGTTTATTTGCATAGAAGTTGAAGGCGCCAAACCGTATTTTATTTACTATCATTTCCTTCCGTTTTTATTACGGAACACAGACACATAGAACTGCGATTATGTGTTTGTGTCATTGATGCCGTGCAAAGTACAAATGCAAGTTGTTATTTATTTGTTTTAACTGGAATATTATATCAGTTCAGTGGGGTTGTAAAACGAATATAACGACAGCATGACCAATGAACTGACTTACAGTTAAACGAAATAAAAAAAAAACACACACATTCTCACACACTAAGATGAAAGAACACAAAACTGTTTATTGCAATTTTTTAATTCACAATGGCTCTGTGTACATTGCAATGACTTTTAATGGAATGTCCTTTGAAAGAAGCGTTTGCTATAATGTGAAAAGTCAGTCCTTAAATAAACTTAACTTGTGCGAGTTTTGTGCAAAAGGGAAAAATAAAAAACAAAGAGTTGAGTCAATAAAAAACTATAAATATGCATTCCTTAAGTATAAAATTGTTGGCTGTTAAATGTTAAACTGTTGAAACTTTTTAATTTTTTTACAAATAATTTTTATGTTTTGGCCAAATTATAAGGGAATTGAAAATGGATGATGGAGTTTTAAATTCAAAAGGTAAAGTGTGTAATGTAAGTGTAATATTTTTTTTATGTTGCTTAATTCAAATGGGTTTCGAAAGGCACTAGATCATCAGAAAGGGTACCTGTTTGTAGCTACGATGAAACCAAAGATATTGATATTGCTGATGTGATTATGGTTTTGATAACATATGACTTAAAAATTTAATTTTTTAATTTCTTAGTTGTAGTGGCAGCTATTTCGTTTAAATCGAAGAGAGCCAATAAAGTTTATGAATGATCTTGCGTAGAATGATTAATTTGCGGTCAAAAGATTGTAAAAAGCGAAAAATTTTAATATAAAATTTTACTCTAAGTCAGAAAAAATATTAGGAATCGCTGGTGTCTCATAATCTAAAACTTTCAATTTATCTGTAACTTTCAACGTAATGTTTTTCTACTTAAAGTTGCCAGTGTAAAACAAATAAAACCGATCTGATCGACTTCAGCACACCACAGCCTTTTCTCTGCAGGAATTTTTCCTTCGTTATTTGAACGGTAGGGGCGAGTGAAATTATCTCCCCAGGACTTGTTAGCCTGGAGATACATACGGTTTGTCAAAGGGGAAAATTGGTGCTAATGGAGGCACATTTTATTTCACAAAAAGGAGTCCGGTTTTCCGGGTAAATGAAGTGTACTGCAGGCTGAACTGCCGGCAAAACTCAAAGCGACTGCCTATGCAACTTCAAGATATTAAGCAGGAATATCTAAATCTTCACCGTGAGCTGTGCCCTTATCAGGTCCATTTCTGACAAACACTCTACACTATAACTAGTTCGCGAATTTCGGGTATCGCTAAGCTGGATGACGATGTATTATAGCTACACCCTGGCATGGGTATAAGCTCCGCAAATCATTAAATCAGGCAAAGTGTCTCGGTGGCCTAGAGGTAGCGCGTTCTTGCTGCAGTACAGAAGGTCCCTGGTTCGAATCGCAGCTTCAGTAAGTAAAAAAATAAAATTTTTAAATTATAAATTTTAAGTATCTATACAATAAAAATGGAATATAAAACTCTTCTTCTTTAATAAAACTCCAAAATTCAAAAAACTGACATTTCATTTTTGGATTTATCCCGTTTACGGCTTAAATCAATCTTTTTTTGGCTTAATTATGGCTAAATGTAAGAAATTCGTACTTGAAAAATCGTACTTGGAATAAAAATTTTCGTACTTGATTTAAGAAAACCCGTACTTACCGTACTTTTGACCCCGCTATGGCTTGATTTAAGTAAAGTTCACTTAGTTTTTTCTTTGTGTGTAACAAAAACACATTTTAAACTTAAACATTTTTGCAAGTAATCTACCCAGTGTTAAGAAATGGCAACGTTATATGATATGTACAAGCAAACGACGAAGTATTAGAAATTAACTAGAAAAGCACAGCCTGTTTTACATCGGCCTTCAAAGACCTGCTGAGTTCAATGTGCACCTCTTTAAAGAAAACCAAAGCATCAAGTAAAAACGCAAAACGTTTACACACAAAAAACTACAAAAAAAATTTTTCAAACAAATTCTTGTTCAAAATAATTTATTTTTTTAGTCAATTTATTTAATAGTCTCTAATAATATTTTTATTTGATTTTTAAATCAAACAAAATTTTCGCCTAGACAAATAAAATATTTAACCAGCTCAGCAAAATTTTTTAACAGAAACTAAAATTCTTGCAAAATTGTTTGTCTAAATTTACAACTTTCGTTGTAGGTCCTCAACCAGACAAATTATTTACTGATTCTCTGAAATTTGTTACTGATTCTACAAATCAGTTTTTTGTGTGTTATGTCATATATGAAGTAAAGCGGTCCGTAAAAGGGAACAAAAGTTCTCATGTCATCCATCATCATCGCCAATATTTCATCATCTTTATCTTTTTTCCATAATAAAATCAATTATATTGTTTTGTTTACACTTCGAAAAATCGCTAAGTCGCTACTAGCAATTACAGTGCCCCAGAAGTCATCTAAGCTTGAGTTTTAAAGTCTATAGCTCTACGGAGGGCCTTTCTTAATTACGATACGTATAATTACGGGGATTAAATGGAGACAAATTGACTTTTACTTATGTAAAAAAATTACGCTATATTCAGCTGTGCCGAGTCCTATACATACAGCTCACATTGGTCTCATCTGATCTAGCCGAGTTTTTTGTATCGAAAACCCCTATTCAACTAGTTTTTCTTACAATTATCTAATTATTATCTGGAACTATTGGAAAACTGAAATCTGCTGCCAAGGTTTCAAGCCTATAGCTCTTAAAGTTTCTTAGATCTGGCGCATGAATATTTCATAAAATTTTTGCAATTACTGGGGGACACTACTAACCCTGCTCCTATCTGAAAAAATTTTCCCGTGTTAAGGTCCCTATATTCGGACCGTACCAAGCTCTGTGGTAGAAATTGCTGTATTTAGTGAGATATATGGACGGATTTTGTTTTAAAACATATAAGTTATTTTGAGTTTTGGTTTATAAAGGCTTTTCAAATAAGAGTGATATAATTTCTTTAAAAAAACACTTTTATAGTTAAGAAAATTCAAAAGTTTTTCATTTAATGTGAAGTACAATCGATACAATTAAGTTATAAATAAAACGTCATTCAAATGGCCTCCACGACTTCTTCTACAGGAACGAACCCGATGAAACCAAATTTTTAGCACTTTTTCCATTCAATCAAGTCGTATATCATGAAAGGCCTTTTTAATATTGACTTGTAAGGCTTAAACAAAGTCCGTATTATTTAAAATATATCTTCAAAAAACTCTACAAGAATTAGTCAAATGGTGCTAAATCACAACTTCTGTGAAGCCATTCAATATCACAGTTTCTAAAAAAAATCGTATTTTCAAACTTTTCTCCAAATAATTGAATTGTTTGATTTGCAGTGCGGCACGTATCCCCGTCTTGCTGGAACCAAATGTTGTCAAAACTAATTTATTCCAATTTCGGCCATTATTGATCAATACCACTCTTCATTTACACTAACGGTGTTACCAGGTTCATTTCAAAAGAAGTATGGACCGATGTTTCCACCAGATCAGAAGCACACCAAACTGTCAATTAAGTTGACTGTAATGGTTTCTCGCGAATAATTTATAAAGTTTTCTTCACACCAGAATCGACAGCTTTGTTTTTTTACTGCACCACTCAGATAAAAGTGAGCCTCATCGTTTTCAAATTGTTCCAAGGTAAAATCAGCAAATTCACGACGTTTACAGTGGTCCAATAGCTTTGGTTATTGAGTGAGAACAATTTTGTATGAATGCAAACCCAAATCCTTTCTTAAAATCCACCAGATTGTTGTTTGATACAGCCCCAATTGTTGAAAACGTCTTGGAATCCACAAATTGTGGCCTTCAGCAACATTTGCCTGAACGGCAGCAGCATTTGCATAACTTTGAGTGGTTTTTATCTTATTTGCACTTGAACATTATTTAAATAAAGAAAGTGAAAGCTCAAAATTTTCAAGAACTCAATGAAGAGTGAGCACACTTGAACGATTATTAAGACCATAAGCGTACGAAAAGTTGCAATTGAAGAACGATTATTTTGATTATAAAACTGAGTAATTTTTAAACGTAGTTCTTGCGTATATCGCTGTATTTTGAAATCGTAAACACTACTGAATACAATAAAAAGCGAATGATTTTTTACAAATATCATATCTTTTGGAAAACTTTCTCTCTCAATCAATTTTTAATCGGTTTTGCTGATTTCAAATAGCGATTATTTCGGGAATCTTTTTGATTGTTTGATACAAAAACTTTTTCTGTGCGGCTTTATTTGATTTCGGAAACTTGTTTTCTACAGAAACACAGAAGGGCAGACGGACATTGCTCCCTATTTATAAGGATCCAAAATATATGTATATACTTACAAAAGGAATAATAAACTGATATACTTATACCCTTATCTCACTTAAATCACCTTATATTAAGTTTAGATAATATATTTTATTAATAAGTTGCAGGTGAACACAAAAAGAATACAAAATTAAATAAAATGTGCACTTCATACATTTAATGAACTCAAAAAATTTATTTAACCATAAAATATTTAAAACAGAAACTTCCTAACATCAACAAGGTGGTTTCCACGTCTGCAAATTTCCAATTATTTTAGAGCTTCTCTATTGTACTGCTAGTGCTGCTACCGGGAAAATGATATTTTGAGAAAATAACACGTAGCAGCCACATACTTATAAAATTTTTTTTGTATAGATAGCGATCAATGACATCAAAAACATAAGAAATATTTTAGTGGCGAACATTATTGTAAAAGAGCATATTTGTGTGTTTAGAAAAACGATGGCAGAAACGAACAAAACAGAAAAAATATGTTTTGAAAAATAATCATAATAATAATAATAAATGCATATTTATCAAGATACAGCACGTTTCTAATAAATACTCATAATAATATTGTCGCGTCTTTTCATTATACTTATGTTAAGTGAAATCCACAACACACACACACACACAAACACACACACAAAACAGAGAAAGAAGGACAAAAAGGGATGCAGTGGAAATATAATAATTTTTCGTTACTTAAATGCTTTTTCTAAGATGATTTTTATTTTAAGCAACTAAGGTTAGTCCGCTCATGTTGTGTGTATGTCTGTGTGTATGCACCAGGAACTCATATCTAAAGAAAAAGTTTTGCAAAATATTGCAAATTCTTGAAGGATGCTATAGCGAATTGAGATTAATTTTTTTTCTTTTTGTGGCCGAATTTAGTTGCTTATCTTTACTTTGCTTTGTGTTATATGATCTATTTTTTTTATCTTTTTTTATACTAAGGCTATTTAACGTTATGCAAATACTGCAGGGCACTAAACTTGCATATACACAAACACACATACATACATATTTTAAAATGGATTTACTGAAATCAATGAATGGTAATGTCTGTAGTCCTTTATGCTTGTGATTTCACAGCACATTTGGTAACATTGCCAAAAAAAATAGCAAAAAAAAAAACAAAAACAGAAAACGAAAAGTGCAAAGGTAAAACTCTATAGATAACCTTTGTGTAACAAATATTCAATAAAGAATTAAAAGGATATTTGTTTGCTTTCCTTTCCTTTACTGGTTTTTAGATTTTTTGTTAAAATATTTTTTGGCAACCTGTTTAAAATAACACTTTACTTGATGATGATATTCCATCATCAAATGAAATGGATGGCAGCGCTTTTATTGATTTCGTTTTATGGCCTTCTCTGGCTTCCCTTTTATTTTGTTCACTTCCTTTGCCATAAATGGAGAAGCATGTCTCATCGTGTATGCATTTTAAGTTTTCAAGTAACTTTTGAATATTAACTTTCTATGTTGAATTTCGAGTGAATTTAAGAGTTGTTTCGTTAACATTCATCTAAAAAGACTTGTTGATGTGAGTGAAGGGTTGTTTTGTGTACTCAATAGAAAATGAAATTGATTGAAGATGCATAATTAGTTTTGTGTTAAGTGTTGAAATGTTTATAGATTTGCTTACAGTGAAATATTTGCAAAACAGAACAAAAAAAATAATAATAATGCGTTTCTCACTTGTAATTTAACAGGTTGTTTAAAGATTATTTTTTTATAAGCACTGAAGGCCTAAGTTCGATCTCAACAACATTTTTTTTGCAAGTGAGGAAATAATCTTTTTTTTTAATTTTTACGTTATTAACGTCAGATTTAGAAAAAGTTTTATTGACAGCAAGTTTTTACCGATACAAGCCGAGTAAAAAAAACAAGTAAGAGCGCTATATTCGGCTTCACATTGGCCTTTGGAAACCCCAAACTTTTGTTTATTTTTATCAATTTTTTTTATTTATAAAATATTTATAATTTTTAAATAGGGGTCTGTGTCGTATTTTAACGCTCAACGGGTGACTACGAGGAAGTTGTATGGGTTTTTATCCTTTTTTTTTTCTAATTTTGTATGGCAACCCCTTTAGGGCGTGGAGATAGGGGGTAAGTATGTTCTAGGACTATGTTTTGGGAGAAGAAACTAATGGGGATCGGTCGTACACTTTATTGCTCTAAGGCCGACTCTTAACCCTCTCATGCCCGAATTAAAATGGGCTGTGCAAAAAATTTTTTTTTATCGAAAACGTGTTAGGCTTGACTCAAATATGAACTGACAAAAATTTCAAGGTCCTTGGTATCTTGGTCCTGTAGTTATAGAATGTTGCCTACAGGCAACATTGGGCAGTTGTGGTGAATTAAAAAAACACAGAAATTATTTGTTTATGCATTTTTTATTACAATTTATGTATGAAAAGAAACAAAGCAATTTTTTTGCGGGTTGCAGCACAAATAAACTTTGCATTTACTGCATTTAGACCGCGGATAGCCAGTGTGGCATAGCCTACATCTCCCTTTTGCTCCCCATTCTACCCAGTGACCCATATTGTCAAATCGTATGGATTTCGCAGGTTCTGCAACATATGACCGCTTATATGAAATTGATTCAGAGGCTGCTGAAAGAGCTGGTGATGATGGGGCCGATGGCGAAGAATTTGGTGATGAAGGGCATTCCTCCGTCAATGAAAGGAGTGATATTGGGCGCCCTCTTTTTCTTGATAAATTCGCTGTTTTCGTTGCGTTCATAAGCTCACTAGCAATATCCAATTGAAATTTTATTAGTGGCATATGCTTTACTTCGCCGTCTGTGTGTTTGACATCTCTGCGATACAATAACCAGCTATTAATTACACAGGAGTTGATACACCAGTATACTATGCGCATATACCACTTGTTGGAGCGGTGGTTGATTTTGTATAGCTCTAGCAGCATATCAGCCAGATCAACGCCTCCCATATTTTTATTATAGCATTCAACAATACTGGGGCGAGGTATATTTATAAATTTTTTCTCTTTTCGGCACCATCTCTTGCACTCACCCATGGAGTTCTTACCACTATAGTTGGAGACTAATTGAACTCCCTTATTGTCATACCAACGACAAGCAATCAAGTTGTGTATTGCCTCAAATTTAAAATCGCTTGACCCGCGTCCCCTTTTCTGAAGTTCCTTTTCGCTGGCTAGAGAACAATTTTTCAATCAATTGCTTCGGATCGTTCCAACGGATAGTATACCTCTTTGTCTTAGAGCAATCATCAAGCTTATTGATGTAAACCAATTGTCAAAAAATAATTTGAAATTTTGGTTCATAGGAATATTTTTCGCTAAATGCAAAACAATATCTGATGATATTCCTAAACCAAAAGACTCACATGTTCCTTCACCAATATAGAGGCAAAAATCGTAAACAATGCCAGATACACCAGCTCTGGTAAACATTTTGAAGCCCCACTTGTGAGGCTTATTTGGCATATATTGCTTCAAACTTTGTTGGCCTAATAAAAAAATTCATTTTTGCATCATATATACATATATAAATTCATGTATTTGATGTACATAAATCTAGGCACGTATGAATGTAGATTTACAACTTACCTTTATATGCAATCATCTGCTCATCGACGCTTTGGAATTCTTCTTGAGAAATTTCATTGAACTTATTTTTTATAAAATCTAGCAATGGGCGAACTTTGTATAATTTATCATACCCAGGTTGTCCCTTTTGGGGCTGCACAGCGTTATTATTTAGATGAAAAAATTGTTTAATTTTTTCAAATCGATTTCTTGCCAAGGAATTTGCAACAGCCGTCAGTTTGAAATTTTGATCCCATGCCATTCTATATGCCGGAATATTTATTACAGCAAGATATAGTAATATTCCAACAAATCTTTTAATTTCGGGTACAGTACATTTCAGCTCCGTTCCATTGGTTTGTACTGCATACAAGTTTGTTTCATCACAAATCTTCTGCCAAACTTCATCTGAAAAGAACTGGTTGAAGTATTCGACTGGTTGCTTCACCTCATTGTGGACAACTTTGCTTTTCCAAGTCACATCATTTTCCACTAATTCTGCGCTTCTCCATCTCAAGCTTTCTAAATCAATTTTCTCCATAACCTCCTGTACAAATACTTCATTTTCGTTTCCGTCATTGTCTTTTCCAATTAGATTTTCAATCAAACCAACTTCCACAATTTCTCCCTCATCAATTATATTTTGCAATGTTTCTTCAATAACATTTTCAAAATTTGCTGCTTCTTCGTGTTCTTCTTCGTTTTCCTCATCCGCAGATTCATCCCAGTCGAAATCAACAATTTTCTGAATTTCTGCCTGTTTTAAGCCTCTTGGACGCATCTAAATATGAATATTCATGAAAAAATAAATATCGTTTCTAAATTACCATAGTTGACCAATGTTGCCTATAGGCAACATCAGATTTAAAAAATTATTATAGGAAAACTAAAAACTTTTTTTCACATTTATTTTTATTATATAATACTCTTACCGTTATTAAATTATATTTTACACTTAGTTTTACAAAAAAATAATTATTTTAATGTTTTTATACACTTTTTTAAAACACACTTTTTCCACAAAAAAATTTCGAGTACTTCACAAAACGGAAAACACTTGCTGAATAAACACCTGCACAACTTACAATAAAACAAATAGCTGAGAGCTTGCGTAACATATAAAGCTACATAATGAGAAAGAAGAGAAATTGAAAAAATTAAATTAACGGGACTTAGAAGCACACAAGTTCAATGTTGCCTATAGGCAACATTGGGCATGAGAGGGTTAAGAAGTTGTGGGCATTTTCATATCATTTTTGTAAATTTTGTATGGTAGCCCCTTTAGGGCGGTGAGATAGGGGGTTAGTATGTTCTAACTATATATATGTTTTTGGAGAAGAAACTAATGGGGGTTGGGCTTACAGTTTACCTCTGTGAAGAATCCTGAAAGCCGTAGGGGCGATTTAAAAAAATGTTGAAATTAAGCTTTGTGTGGCAGCCCTGTTATATGAATTCTAAAAAATACTCACAAAAAAAAAAGTGAACTGCTACTATTATTTTATTTTAAAATTATGAACTCAGCCTTCGAAAGCTCAGTCCTAATAAAAAGTTATGCATTTAACTCTGGAATATTTATAGCACTTTCGAAAGCTTAGCGGTTTGATAAAAGAACACAATTCTCCAACTTATTTTTATACCCTTCACATAGTGAAGGTCATTTGTGACCCCATAAAGTATATATATTCTGGATCCTTATAGATAGGGAAGTTGATATAGCCATGTCCGTCTCTCCGTCTGTCCATCTGTCCGTCTGTCTGTCTGTCCGTCTGTCCATCTGTCCGTCTGTTGAAATCAAGTTTCCGGAGTCAAATAAAAAGATACAGACCAGTTAATGGTGTCAAACGATTAGAAATATCCCGCTAACAGTCGCTATTTAAAATCAGCCAAATCGGTTCTCTATTGACCGAGATATAAGCGAAAACCCAAAGTAACCCATTTTTTTTAGGACAAAATCTCAGTAACTACAGTCAATCTTGCCACAAAACTTGGCACGGATACTCCTAAAGAAGGGACATAAATAATGGAAAAAGGTTTTTTAGATATGACGAAGGGAAGGGGTATTTTTCCTACAATTGCACAAATTTGGTGAAATATTTTATGCGCTATATCTCGTAAACTATAACAGCTATCGACTTATCTACAAAAAATAATTGCACGCAAAGACCTACACTACAACGATAAAATTTTTTGAGTGGGGCCAAAAAAAAGGGGAGCTCCCATACAAATTAACGATTTTCATGAAATAATCGATACGCTATATCTCGGAAACTGTAACAGATATCGAAATCAAATGTTCTGCCAAAAGAAATTGGACATCAAGGGCTACGGTTGCAAGAAAAAATTTTTTTAGTGGGGGCAAAAAATGGGGTAGCTCCCATACAAATTAACGATTTGTATGAAATATTCGATACGATATATTTTGGAAAATATAACAGATAGCGAAATCAAATGTTATACAAAAAAAAAAACGAACATCAAGGGCTATGCTACTAAGAAAAATTTTTCTGCGTGGGGGCAAAAAAAAGGGGTAGCTCCCATACAAATTAACAGTTTTTATTAAATTTTCGATACGCTATATCTCGGAAACTATAACAGATATCGAAATCAAATGTTCTACAAAAATTAATTGGACATCAAGGGCTACGGTTGTAAGAAAACATTTTTTGAGTGGGGGCAAAAAAAGGGGTAGCTCCCATACAAATTAACAGTTTTTATTAAATTTTCGATACGCTATATCTCGGAAACTTTAACAGATATCGAAATCAAATTTTCTACAGAAAGTGATTGGACATCAATGGCTTCGTTCTTAATAAAACAATTTTTGGATGGGGTGAGGAAAGGGTAGCTCCCATACTAAATCACAATTTTTATAAAATTTTCGATACGCTACATCTGGAAAACTATTACAGCTATCGACTTCGAATATTCTACAAAAAGTAATAATCAAATAATTCATACATTTTGGAGAAAAAGTTGGAGAAGAGCAGGGGGACTAGAACATCCCATAACATTTAACAAGTTTTATTTACCTTAAAATATGAATAATGCCGAAAACTTTTAAAACTCTCGACCTCAAACCTTCTTCATCTATTTCTATTATTCATACGAACGTTAAAATTTTGTAATTTTTTCTATGAAATTTAAAACTCACACAAGGTTTTTTATTATATTATTTGCAGTACAAAATTACTCGGCTGGATATATTTTAAGACCAATGTGAGGGGTATATAAGATTCGGCACAGCCGAATATAGCGCTCTTACTTGTTATTTTTTTAATTTTTTAGTCGAATTACAAAGTTCACGTCGGCAATCAGTGAGCTAGCCAAACAAAGAAATTAAAAGATGGACGTATTACTCTAGTAGATTTGGGATTTTTTTCAAGCATAAGCACAAGCACAATCACATTTTAGCTCCACCACAAAGTCAAGTGAATATAATGCTCTTAAACGTTCGCTGATTCATACAATTTGGCTTCTAAACTCTTGTACGCTATGAGACATAAAATTAAGAAACGCCGTTATTTGCGGGGGCTAGGAGCACTCTACAACTTTTGAATCAACACTAAAGGTCCTCAAGTTCACTAACAATCTAGACAATTTATTAACTCAAAACCTTAAAAAATATTACATAAAACCTTGTTAAGCGTAAGCCGACTTCTGCATTGACATAAGACATCCATAATAGGTCAAATGAAAAAATTTCCCCCCATTTCTCTAAATATTTTAAAATTAGTAGATGTTGAATTTTAAGAGTGAGGTCTTACAAAATATAACAAAAAAAAAATTTTTTTTGGAGATAGGGAAATATCTGCGAAACGACGAAAGTAGTTTCCAAAGAGGTTTAGACAGAGAACACCAATTCGATAAAATATGACCCAGAACACGTTCCAAGAAAACGCACACTTTAAAATTCAGCTTTTAACAGAGCACAGATATTTTTACTACTTAATCTTTAAATTCTAATTTAAACATACAAAATTATATTTCACCATAATTTATGTATACTCCTCTCAAGCTTAAAAATATTTTTAAGTAACATTTATGTGATAATGTCCTAAATCTTTTCTGTGTTACGCCTTTGGCAACTGAAATAGCAAAAATCTAATAAAAATCACAAAAACATGATGACAATGTTTATTTTTCCCTTTTAACCCGAAGACCCACCTAATATTTAAGCAGCTCACGCCTTCTAATATTCGTAAAATATTTTACAGTTCAAATGCCTGAGTTAAGGTTACATATTTTCATTATGTCCTTCTATGTATTTATGAAAATAAAAAAGAAAGTAATTTACACATTGTTGCTGAAATGAGTCTGCATTTATCTTGAAAACTACAAAAAAGCCATTTACCATTAAAATCTAGATAAAAGACAAACAAACATGTGTAAAAAGATTAAATTTAAAAAAAAAATTTAATTAATTATTCTTCTGCTTAAGGAAAATTGGGCTGAGTATTTTGTAAGAGTAAATCTATGTATTTGTATGTGGCATTAGCAGCCAGACATCATAAAAAGTGCTGACTCTTATATTTCTTCTTTATCTCTGCTATGTTTCAATGTATATGTGAGTGTTTGGTAAAGTGTAAAGTGTAAATGTGATTTTGATTTTATTTTCTTTGTCTTGGTCCCTTGGAGAATGTGTCACTACAAATTACTTTCCTGGTATGTAAGTTTGTGTATGCTTGTGTTGGAATGTTATTTTAGAAAATATTTTTTGGTAAGAAAAGGTGAGCAGCAGTAAAATTGAAATACTCTTAAAGATAAAGTATTTAAAAAGCAGTTACTTTTAAATACCTATTTTTCTGAATCTTCGCTTTTGGTAAATTAACAATAAGTATTAAAATCTTACAGAAAAATAATTTAAATTTATCCAGCTTGTGCCAAACTAAAATTTAAGTTTTAAAATTAAAGTTTAAAACATTTCTAAAAGTTGTATCGAAGCGCGACAGTATCCCTTCTCTTCAGTGCTGTTATTACTTTTTACTCTTAAGGCTGTGCTCAGGCTACAAGGAGGCTCAGCGGGTGGCGGTTAGCTGGAGAGCTGACACTTAACTATTTAGATTTATTATAGTTTGCTGAATAACATATTGAGCAGCCCCCGACCAAGAGCGACAGAAACCAAAGTCATGCTGTTAAAATTCACATTAAACCATTGAGAAGAATGTGACGTGGCGAATAGATATCGCCTCTAAAAAAGTATTTCTATACAGGAGGTGCCTTCAAGAGAGGTGTATATAAGAAAGTAATGACTCGAAATTGCCTATAGTAATAAATCCAAAAGCGTCTGACCCATATTAGGTGGCTACCTGATCAGCGTTTAATTAAAATGTTAAGGGCGGCTGAACCACAGGACCTCAGATAATAAAACCGAAGTTCACCCCAAGAACGCTAAAAATGAGTTGGAGCGTTGGGCTTGTAACCCACTATAATAAAAATAATATCTACAAAGAAAAGATAAAATGAGAGGGAATCCTTTAATTTCTGATGACTCCAGCAAACGAAGAAACTATCATGACTTAAGGACCTACTCCTGGAATGTACGATCCCATAACTTAAGGGTATACTCCTGAAATGTACGATTGTTGTACAGACCAGGTCCACCTATTCAGTTGGTAGACATTATTAGTCATCTTGTCTCCAGATTTACACCAGTCAAGGAACGGCTTGCAAAAACCCGTATCAAGGCAAAAATTTTTAGCATCAGCTTAATAATTATGTGCATATATCCCCGGGAAGGATAAAGTTAAACAGGCTAAGGATAGATTTTATGAGTTTCTAGAAGAATTATAAACAGCGGTTATACAGCCATGACATAACGTTAAATTATTTTGTGTGATTCTTTAGTCCAACAAACGAAAATGCAGTCTCCATACAGAAAAAAACTGATATTAGTATGAGACTTTTAATCACTTTGTAATTACGGAACACACTTTTTAGGTGGGTGTATGTTCGATTTGAAGAGTCAGCATTAATGCAGAAGATTGCCTTGTTAAAATTGAGGTCCACCTGACGTTGTGGAACGTACGAGCATTTTAAAGCAGAAGATTATACGTCGAAAGGGTACGCACATAGCGTATTGTCAAGGTGGCTCAACTCAGGTCACTCAATGCCTCCTTGCCCGGATAAGATGCACGCGCAATGGAAAAACATGGCCGGCTCTTTTGAAAATCCAGAGATAAATAAAAAATTAATGCTGAATATAATGGAGAGAACATTTTTTTTGAGTTGTTGGAATACCGTCGATCCAATCAGCAATGATGATAAAAGTTTAAAACAGAATAACATAGCTGCAGGTGCTAATGGCTAACCAGCACACGCTGTTTAAGTCTGGGGGTGATGAGTTGACAATGTGAATACATTTACTCATTTGTATTATTTGGCTGGAAGAACTCATGCCAAATAATTGGAGCTTTAGTATACTGTCCATAAAAAAGGGTGATAAATCTCTCTGTGCCAGCTATAGCGGCATCTTTCTTAACACATACATAATTTTGGCCTGTATATTTTGCGAACAATTCGTCGTTTCATACCAATGCAGCTTCAGGCCCGGTCAACGAGATGTTGAAACCTCGAAAGATCCTGGAAAAACGCGTTGAAAGAAAATCTAAAACCAATAATCTCTTCGTACGTTATAAAGCTGCTTTTGATAGTCCAATTCGCTCAAGCACTCAGGCGAAAAACATGGTTAAGTATGGCCACGGTAAAATGATCAGAGACGACAATTTGATCATTGTATGTTTACGATGATCATTATTATGACTGACACAACCCAACTATAGTTGTAGTAAGTTTTTTGACGAAAAGATTATTATTATATGTTTGTGGCAATCATTTCGCTGATTAAAGGTAACCATAATTTTGATTATGAGTTATCATTTATATATATTGCTATTAGATTATGATAGCCATATTCTAAGAGCATCATATATTTCATAACCCATAATTAAGACAATAACTGCCCTTTACCAAGGTAATGATTACCACAAACATATAATGGTAATTTTAAACATAACTATAAGTTAATTTTTCAACAAAAATTTAGCACAACTAGAGTCATAATGATGATCCTTAAAAGCACACAGTTATAAAACTACTCGCAATCATATTTCCGTGACCATACTGAAACACGCCATGTATGAATTTAGCATTCCTAGAAAATTGATAAAACCTTGCAGGATGATATCAACTGACGCAAAATTAAAAAAAAAAATCAAAATAAATTTATAGAAAACTCTAATAACACTGGTTTACAGCCAAAAAATACCAAGAACGCCACATGCCTAGATAAACTAATTGGGACCTCCTGAACACGAAAAACGCTGTAATTTTTTTTTTCTAAGTACCGTTTTTTAGATAACGGTACTTTTGTGTTTTTCGGTGTATGGTCCCACTCAAACCCTTGTGGAGCCCAACCAAAAAGTCCGATCGAGATAAATGGCATATCGTTGGAAAGGTAATTAAATGTCTTTTCCGTCGATATGCTGCAAATTTCTATCTGATAAGAAATGGCTGAGTTATGGCACCTCAAAGTTCAAAAATTGCCTATTTTTTACGTTTTTTTCAAAATTTTTCATTTTTACTTCGTTTGTTTTCTACGTTATAGTAAAGATCTGGAATGTTTTATTTTTTTACCAAATAGCTTATTTAATTACCAACATTTTAAGCGTAATTTGAAAAAAATCGGATGAAAAATAAAGTTTTTATTAAGGATTTTGTGGAACGACAATATTTTCATCTTCATTGCTCACACACTATATTCGGCGTCCATCAGTTTTGGAATTTGGGAATTTACGTTTGGGAATTTACATTGAAACGACCATAAAAAAATAAAATTTGTTTTTGTTTTCAATACAAGTTCCCGGATTTACATTTTAATTTTAAAAAACAGGCAGGTCTATTATATTGCATCGGATTTTTAAGCAATTAAGGTTTTTCCAAAATTTTATGGTCCTTTACTGTTTAATAAGCGTGCGTGTTTTTTACAGGTAACAAAACGCGCGAAACACCATCATAAAGATGTGTTTTTTTTTTAACAGTTTTCCATGAAAATAAATTTTTTAAATAATTCTTTCAGGCATATAAAAAAAACACATTTTGTAAAAACATGTCAGTTTGGCTTTGTACGTGCAAAAAACAAGATGTGTTCAATCGATCCCAACGAATTTTGTTATGTTTGTGGTGTTCTTGTGAAAAAGAAATCACAACATTTGATGCGAAAAATGAATACGAAAAATTTATCTGAAGCGTATAAGAAGTATTTCGGCTTTCGACCTGCGTCTCTCGACAAACCGTGGACACCGAATAGTGCATGTAACAACTGCCGAACAATATTAAATAAAATTGGTAAGGGTCAAGAGTGTTTCTTCACATTTGGAAAGCCAATGCAATGGAGAAACCAGATCAACCATACAACAGATTGTTATTTCTGTTTAACGGAAAAGGCTATCGGACGTAGAATTGAACCAGTTTATCCAGTTGTTAGCTCGGTGACGTTACCAGTGCCGCACTCAGTATCGTGCCCCAAACCACAGCTGATTGTAGCGGGCCCCACAGAAATACGAAAAAGAACGATAAAAAATGATTCATCAGATGAGTGCAGTGAATCAGAAATGCAATCAAATAAGAAACCCCATTTACTTACTCAGGCCGAGCTCAATGATTTGTGCCGAGATTTGTATTTGCCGAAACAGAAATCTGAATTACTTGCATCACGATTGCAACAGTGGGGATATTGTGCTCCTGAGACACGTGTTACATATTACCGTGATCGCAGCAAACAACTTGCACTTTTCTTCGCAAAAACGACAAACTTTTGTTTTTGTGCCAACATATGTGGTCTTTTCTATGCTCTCCAACAAAATTATGACCCAGAGGAATGGCGTCTTTTTCTGGATGGAGGCAAGGATAGTTTGAAGGCAGTCTTACTTCATAAAGGGAATACGAAACCATCAATTCCAATCGGATATGGAAAATACATAAAGGAAACATATGAAGCAATGAAAGAACTTCTCGATCTCATACATTATGACCAACATCAATGGAAAGTTTGCTCTGATTTTAAATTAGTTGCTATACTATCTGGATTGCAAGGGGGCAATACGAAGTTTCCCTGTTTTCTATGTCTATGGGACAGCCGTGACCGTCAGAATCACTACACCCGAAAAGTTTGGCCCAAGCGAAGTGGACGTACGCAAGGAGTGTACAATATCAAAAATGACCCACTCATTCCTCAGGAGAAGATAATACTTCCTCCATTACATATTAAGCTTGGGTTATTTACAAATATTGTGAAAAAGTTGCCAAAAGACAGTCTTGCCATGAATTACCTTAAACAAAAATTTCCTAGAGCCACAGCGAGCAAAATTGAAGCTGGTATATTTGATGGACCTCAAATTCGGGCTCTGTACGGTGACCAAGCATTTAATGAGCGTTTAGGTCCAGCTCATTTGGAGGCATGGGAAGCATTCCAGGACATCGTTCACAACTTTCTGGGAAACTACAGAAGTCCTGATTACGCAGAGAAGATCGATACATTACTGCAAAAATTCAATGCCATTGGTAAGCGTTGAGTGAAAACATGTATATCAAAAAGGCCGTTATCATTTTAAAATTTATTCTTTTTAACCTTCAGGTTCAAATATGACACCTAAATTACACTTCTTATTCAGTCATTTGGATATTTTCCCCACGAACTTGGGCTCCGAAAGTGATGAACAAGGTGAAAGATTTCACCAGGAAATGGAAGAAATCGAGAGACGTTACAAAGGCTGGTGGGATGAACAAATGATGGCGGACTATTGTTGGTTCCTCATTCGCGAAGATCCATCCGAAAAAAAACGCAACAGTTCAAGTCGCTCGTCATTTTAATTTAATTTTTTTAATTTACGCCGAATATAGTGTGTGAGCAATGAAGATGAAAATATTGTCGTTCCACAAAATCCTTAATAAAAACTTTATTTTTCATCCGATTCTTTTCAAATTACGCTTAAAATGTTGGTAATTAAATAAGCTATTTGGTAAAAAAATAAAACATTCCAGATCTTTACTATAACGTAGAAAACAAACGAAGTAAAAATGAAAAATTTTGAAAAAAACGTAAAAAATAGGCAATTTTTGAACTTTGAGGTGCCATAACTCAGCCATTTCTTATCAGATAGAAATTTGCAGCATATCGACGGAAAAGACATTTAATTACCTTTCCAACGATATGCCATTTATCTCGATCGGACTTTTTGGTTGGGCTCCACAAGGGTTTGAGTGGGACCATACACCGAAAAACACAAAAGTACCGTTATCTAAAAAACGGTACTTAGAAAAAAAAAATTACAGCGTTTTTCGTGTTCAGGAGGTCCCAATTAACTTATCTAGGCATGTAGCTTTCTTGGTATTTTTCCAAATTAAAAATTTGTAAAGCAGTGTAATAATTCTGAGCCCAACTGCACCAAAGAAAAATTCAGAATAGGTGACTGTTTGTCGTGTGACTTTTTTTTCATTCTTTTGCCAAAGGTTCCACGCACAGCTGCAGTGAACAAAATATCACTATTTTCAATTTTTTTTTTTATTTCATATTTTTATATTATTGAATCTTTGCCTTTGGCGAACTAACAATAATAATTCAAATTTTAAAACTATTTAATTTATATTAGACCATCCAGTGCCCGACTAAAATTCAAGTTCTCATAATAAAATTAATTAAGTCAGTAATTTCATCTAAGTGCAATAGTATCCTTTCTTTTCAGACGAGTGTGTCCACTATGTTGCAAAATGTTTCGAGCGAGCGGATTTGGACGTGTTTCCAGCTTTTCCATTTTCAATAAGAGTCACATATTACCATTGCGATGTGTGTGTTTGAAAACATTGAGAAGCAAGGAGTCAAGAAAAATAGGTCTGGTGTTTAGTGAGACGAAAACAAAATGAATGGTTTAAACAAACAGAAAGTGAGTATATTGTGTGAGATATGAGCTGTATGGCGGGATTGGCGTAGTAAAGCACCTACAATTAAAATTTTGCGTTCACTTGGCCATGTCTTATAAACACAAGAAGATGCTTTTGAGAGAAAAGTTTCGGAAAACTGCCCTGAAAGCATGTGAAAGAGGGTGAGACCGCAGCTCCCTTGGCAAGATCAGTTCCAACTTCATCTTGCAGAGCTAAGTATCCGGAATAGAAGAAAAAGCACAGAAAAGTACAGGTGTCTAGAGATCAATTTTAGCTCGGCTTCAGACCTAGCCAGTTTTTGGAAAATTATTTAGGAAAAATAGAGTTGTTATAAAATCCATTTAAAAAATAAAGCTGAAAAAGAAAAAAAAAATTTTGCGAGAACTTAAACGTTTTTAGCCGTTAAGACAAAAAAAAACGGCTTAAAAAGTGCAATATTTTTATGAGAAGCATTTTTAAAACCAAACAAAAGTTTGTTCTTAAGACAAACAAAATACAGACGCGTTAAGCATAAACACTTAATAAATAATTGTCCTTTTATTTATGCAAAAAAAAAAAACTTTTATACCAAGATACTCATTGCTGTTCTCGTATGCCGGTTTAACGTTTTTTTACTAAATTCACCACCCTTTTTTATTTTTTCCATTTGGTTAAACTTACATATGTCTTTTCCTTAAATACTGTTGACATTTCTTGGATTTTCCTTTGTTACACCTTATTTTTGTTTTCTTCTACGAGTTTAACTTGGCTTCTGGCATGTGTCCTTTTTTACACATTCCCAAGGGGCATTTAACGATGTCTTTTTTCCGTTCCTGTATTTTTTTTTCTGTCTTATCAGCATTATAATGTCTCATTGGCTTTTATTGACAATTATTGTGAGTTTTTTTATTGTTTACACTTTTCTGTTGTTCTGTCGTCTTATTGCCATAAAATAAATATTTACTTGAGGGCTTTTTAACACCTACAAAGGCAATAATAACAAAGCAGCAACAACAAAAGCAACAGCAATATATTTTGATACTGTAACTAATTTTTAGTTTATTTCGAGTGATTTTGAAATAATTCGTTAAGGTATTAAGGGGGGAAATATTTTCGGTCAATTAAAGTGATTAGGATTAAGTTAGTAGCAAAAGGACTTTTTTCATTAAATATTTTTGTATTTGTATTTGCTGGTTTAAAAAGATAAAAAATTTAAAATTTTATGAAAAATAACGAGAGTTAAATTATTAAAAGTTATTTAAGTCTTTTAATTTTACCACAAATAACCAAAATTTTATTGTTTACTGGCATGTTTTAGTTTGCTTGTTGTGATGGTTTCTTTACAGTATAAATTCTTAAAATTTTAAATGAAGCTTCTTTATGTGCATTTTACAGTTCAAATGCATATTTAGTACATTGTTTAGTATAACATTTTTGTTGATTTTTTATTTTATTTGAAAATATTTCTCCATGTCATATTCATTTAATGAAAGTACTTCATATATTAAAATATGTCTGTTTCAGGTTTCAGTTAAATTCCATTAACATAATTAGTTTTTAAAAATTTTTTAAAGGTAAAAAAGAAAGAATTGTAGGCTGTCTGTCACATGCCAAAAATCTCTTTAAAAATTAAAATCATTAAATTTTCTAGAAATATGTAGGTTTAAAGGATTTAGATTAACTTTTTTATAACTATTTATTAAAAATTAAAAAAATAATTAACAAATTAACAAATTTACAAAAAAAAAAAAAAAATTAAGTAAAAAAACAAAAAACTAGTTTAAAGGATACCTCTTAATACTTGTGTGAAAGGCAATAAATCCTTTAATAGTATGGATTAACAAATTGGAGGGGAAACCAAATCTTGTTTTCTACTTTTCCTTAGGCTGCGAAACATGACAAAAGCCCCCCAAGACATGCGAAAGGTACAAGTTTTTGCAAACAAGTGCCTTCGAAGAATAATGCGCATATTTTGCCAAATGTAGTCAACAGCAGCAGATAACGGACTGAAACCAACCAACTAACAATTGCCACGGACGTCAGAAACAAAGACCCATACTCGATATAAGAAAAAAGGTCAATGACTGAAAACCGCTGGGTAATTGTAGACCAGGTCGTCTAATATATACTATATGGAGACGGCTAACAGATATCAAAGCTTCTGCCATGGACAAGAGTTTGGGGCGGAGTCAAAAACTTAGCCAAGGATAAGTTACGTTGGAATATAGTGGTCTAGTCCATATGTTCCTTGTAGAATTAGCGGGAACATATATCTATACATCATGTTCAATTTTAATTTACAAATACAAACTATTTAAGTAAACAAAACAAATCTCAGCAGCGACTCGAACCAGTGACCTTATGATTGGCGTATGCTCTATCCACTCAACAATCTAGGAATTCTTTCTCTCTTAATATTACTTTTTAACTTACCTTCACATTAAAAAGTTCAACTCAAATCAAGTTAACTTACTTCCAAATGCAAGAGCAAAGGCAAGTCAAATAGACAGAAAAAATAAATCTGAACCGAACAGAAGAAAAAATACTTAAAAATAAAATAAAGCAAAAAATAAAGAAAAAAGGAACAAAATAAAAATTAATTATTGACCCTATCTAGCTTCGTGCATTGCACCTTCTGATTCCCAGGCTAAAACTCTATCACTAGGCCAGAGGAGCGTTAAATTTTTGAAGTTAAAATTCTTGCTCATGTTTGTTTTTTATTTTTTGTACTCAATTTAGAATGTCTTGTATACTAAGAAAACAAGTGTACAAAAGCATTAAACTACAAAATTCCTATTTTTTTTAAGTAATTTGATTATTAGCATCATTATTAACATTTATTTTTCAACAACTAAATATTTAATTGTGGCAATTAAACTTTTCATTAAAAAAGTAATTTTTTTATTAATTAATTTGGAAAAAAAAATTTAAAATAATTTTTATTGTGCAAGTTCTACAATTTTTTTCCGAAATGTAGATTTTGTTCTACAATTATCTTGTAATGTATTTAAAGTTCATAATTGTTATGGTTTTGAAAACATAGCGTATACAAATTTTAATTAAAAATGATTCAATTATATGGCAGCTACTGCACTCCCAGCTCCTATCAGCTATCTCTTTTTCAAAATTTTTATATCATACCAGGACCAGCAAGCGCAAGAAAAATTTCACGAAATTTGAGAGCCACCTTTTCCCCTTTTCCAACTAAAACATAGTTTTAAATAAATATAGTTTTTTAACACAATTAAACAAAACATTATCTCCAACGTAGATTCCTTAAACAGAGAAAAATAACTTGAAACCATAAAATAGTCTATTTTTTAGATTAAAAAATATTTTAGTCTATTAAGCTACACAGATCACAGAACAATATGACAAATATTTTTTGTGTCCATATATTTTCTATTCAGTTTCTCATTTACAGAGGCCATTGAGTGCATTAACAAATTTGTAAAATGTTTATAAGTGAGTTCAAATGTTGTTACATTTTTTATTAATTTTTGTTTTCAAAAATCAAGACAACAGGCTTAAAATAGAAAAAAAAACAAGTAAAAGCGCCATATTCGGCTGTGCCGAATCTTATATGCCCTTCACATTGGTCTTTAAATATACCCAGCCGAGTAATTTTGTACTGCAAATAACATAACAAAAAACCTTTTGCGAGTTGTAAAGCCCATAGAAAAAATAACAAAATTTTAACGTTCGTATGAATAATAAAAATAGTTGAAGAAGATTTGAGGTCGAGAGTTTTAAAAGTTTTTGACATTATTCATATTTAAAGGTTAATAAAACTTGTTAAATGTTCTAGTCCCCCTGCTGCTCTCCAACTTTTTCTCCAAAATGTATGAATTATTTGATTATTACTTTTTGTAGAATATTTGAAGTCGATAGCTGTAATAGTTTCCGAGATATAGCGCATAAAATATTTCGCCAAATTTGTGCAATTGTAGGAAAAATACCCCTTCCCCTGGTCCTATCTGAAAAACTTTTTCCATTATTTACGTCCCTTCTTTAGGAGTATCCGTGCCATGTTTTGTGGGAAGTGTGACTATACTTACTGAGATATACATATATTGATATATGCACGGATTTTGTCTTAAAAAATGGGTTGTTTGGGCTAATAGTAAACCGGTTTTGCTGATTTTAAATAGCGATTGTCTCCAGGATATTTCTAATAGTTTGACATCATTCACTGGTCTGTATCTTTTTATTTGACTCCGGAAACTTGATTTCAACAGACAGACAGATGGACAGACGGACATGGCTATATCAACTTCCCTATAAGGATCCAGAATATATATACTTTATGAGGCCGCAAATGGATAATAAAGAAATTACAAACGGAATGACAAACTGATATATACCCTTATCACTATGTGAAGGGTATAACAAGAAAAGCTGTTTTTACTGAAATTAAAAAAGACTGAAAATAACACTTTACGTGGACAAGAACAATTGCAATGCAACAGCATTTCTACTAATGTCCACAACTTAACACTGAAAAAAAGGACGGACGAAATGCAACAAGAAAACTTTATACATTTTGTTGCATAAATGTTTTAACAAAATGTTACAAATGTCCAACTTAGTCTGCAATATAAACCAAAACTTGAAGATTTAACAAAAAACTTCAACATCTTTAGAATTCGTTATGACACTGAGTAGATTTTAGGTTTTAATTTTTTAATTTTTCTTTTAATCCATCTCTTAAATATGGAACAAAATTTAAAAATGAATTTCTAGTTGATTTTGGCAAAATGAGTGAATAAAGCATGAAGAGTATAAAACGTATGAGTTAAAAATGTCTTTCTAATTTTGGAAACATATTAGAAAAGAAGGAATGTGTTTTCATACTTGTGTTTGTTTCGTTTTTATATATCTGTGCTTGCATGTATGAATGTGTGATGATGAATATTTACAAATGTAGTAATAAAACTTAAAGGGTTTCGGTATTGAAAAATAACCCAGCAAAAGATTCTGCGATGATTTTACACTGAAATGCATAAAGACATAATTAAACCAACAACAAACCACAGTATCGGCATGACCGACATACTTATATCAAATTCATTACGATATATGGATTACGAAAACAGTGTCGATCAGTATTAAAAATTTCAAAAGTGGTAGATCTCTTGAACTTCAAAGGAACAGCACTTTCATCTGCTGCAAGCAACATATTTACCACTAAACAAACTTTTCAGAAAACAGTTATGCATCGACAATATAAAAACTAAGACAACGATATAACAACAATGCATTGAGTACATGACTATGATTTATGCCGTTTTCGTTGATTACGAAAAGGCCTTTGATTCAATAGAAGGATAGTAAATATGGAATAAATATGTATCTTGAACTTCTTGACAGCATTTCGATCAAACAGGAAATTTCTTGAAGTCCAACTGAGTTATTAAAAACTTTACTGCGCCGACATGCACCACCACGTGCAACCAAAGTTAGATGACTTACATCAGCAGTCGTTAAGGGTTGGCCTCTAAGTCAGCGTTAACAAAACAGAATCGTGGTGACTTTAATAGCCATAAATGATCAAACAATAGCAAACGTTGTGTCCAACAGCAAACCAAAGTGCTAAATGGTGCATCTAAAGAGGTTTTTAAGTAATAACCAGCAATCAGTGGATCGCCCCTATGCATACATTGCATCGTGTTGGTATCAGGAAAAAAGGTTTTGAGAAGAAGGATATAGAAAGTTGTGTTTGTGGACATTTGATTTAAATTTCTCGATACTAACTGTGATACGAAAGACATTTTTAAGTAGTTTGTTCCACATACGGACTGTGCGACTAAAGAACAAATTTTCTCTGTAATGAAAAGTGCGATTTATTGGCAAATTGACTACAGATGGGAAGACCTGTACCACGCATAAACGCACGGGTTTCAGTAACAAGCTCTCCGAATTCTTTGAAGCACATTCCATTACAGTATCGATAGAAAAGTGAAACACACCCTACATTGCGACAATTTTCAAGTGAGTTGAGACGGCTAAATATCAAAACGCCACCGATGAGTATTTTCTCCTGTTCCTGTCTGCATTCAAGAAGCTCCAAAATAAACTTCGGAATACTTGCCCATACGCGAGAACTGTATTCCATTTTCTAACAAATATAGGTGGTATAAACCTTAAGAAAATTAGGTGACGTAAAGTAATTCCTACATCGTTTTAAGAAACCCAGACACTTGGATGATTCTTTCGGCACAAAAAAACGTGTTCCGTCCAGCGGACATCGCACGATGCAGGGTGGTGCAATATGTATTTGTGTGTCAAAAGACAATATTGAACTGGCATTAAAGTCGACTGTGCTCGCACGGCCCCAATCGGAGATTAGCATTAGATCACGGTTAAGGGTGTCATTCATACTCTGCCTCATAGCCCCAAACTCCAAGGAGCTAGGCATGTTACCAAATGAGTATGAACGGTGCATGCTACTGTCGTCTGCAAGAGAATAGATAGGATTTGAAGTCCGACATAGGAGGTAATTAAGAAAGAAATAGAGCAGGAGAAAGGGCGAAACCTTGCGGTACCCCTGAATTGATTTTAAACTAATTGGAAGAGATTCCATCTATTACAACACGAATATTACAAATATTGCGATCTCTGAGAAAATCTGATAGAAATCGCGAAAGTTTGCTACCGAGACCAAAAGCTGCAAGTTAAGATATCAGCAAATTATCCCACCTTCTAACAAACGGTTTTACTTTAGCCAAAATGGTGAATAAAGTTGCACTATTTTTCTGTTAGAAAGGCTAGTAGGGCCCTCTTAGAGAGTACTCTATGAAAGCCATACTTACGGTTGCTTAATAAGCCGTTGGACTCAAGATAGTTGGTTTTCGTCTTTTCTCTTTTGAGGATCGGCGTAATATTAGTTAACTTCCAGCATATGGGGAATACCCCGGCACGGCATATGCTGCCACAAAGGCTAGCTAATGGATGTGCCAGCGTTGAAGAGCACTGTTTCAAGACCAGTGCTGGTATAACATCCGGGCCAGAAGACTCACTACTGTTGAGATTCAGTTAACCCTTTTAACTTAACCAGATCGATCGTAGATTCAGGCATTCGTTCTTACTCGGGAAGTGGGTGGTCGCTTTCTTGCAAACATGAATTGTCTGCAAATGTTTCAGCCAAGAGGTTAGCTTTATCAACCGGGCCAGTGATCAATGTGCCATTTCGTAAGAGACAAATAACAAATGACCAAAAGCTCTTACTACCTTTGGTGGCCACAAAAACCTTGGAACGCAGACACAGCTTGAATAAAGCCTTCTATCACCTGAGTGCTTTGGCACACGAAGATCTCGCCTTTTTGTGAAGCGAATCAGTATCGGCGTTCGTGTTAGAACGCCAAATACGGAATGCTTCCTCTATCTAAAGTTGCATACAGAAAGCGGCCATATCTAATGAAGACCTTTGGAGCACAAGTCACTAGCACAACAACAACGCCGAAATTATATCGAACACATTCAAAAAACTTATGGTGATCCTTCTCATGCAGCTTTGGATCAGAATCCAATAGTTTACGACGTCGTGGTAGGCCGCAGACAATATGACAGGAACGTACTCTTAAAAAAACTGGCAAACTAAAATTACCGTCTTGAGCCAGAAATAACTGGAAATATTTTGTGTAAACCTTATGCTTTTAATATGGAGTATGGATTGCAATAATTGTATATAATCTAACTACTGAATCTGTCGACTTTTATACTGGTGCATATGTAGTTTTTTAATATAATTTTATTTATAGGAGAAATAATAGGAAACTTAATAGAAAAATAGTTTTCATGACCCCGTGTAGCCGATACTGGTATTTCTTACTTGGGTAAGGTTAAACTGGCTAGCTTAGAAGTCCCTTTTAAAACCCGTTTGGACCTCAGTATTATCAGACAAGAGGAAACGATAAGCTTGTGATTCTAGTTAAACAAAGTAATATGTCACACACTTCAGGTCGTTTACAATCAATTGACAAATGCCAGCAGTTTTTCCTAAAAAATACGAAATATTTTTTTAGATCTTAGAATAAATGAGACCCTAGACTGCATGGTTTGGAACACATGATTGCTGGAAAGTTAAATAGAATAAGCTTAAATGCGTTTTTGTTCTTCGATTTACTACAGAATTTGGAATTTTCGCTGGTTCTGCTCATTTGGCATTAAACGCTGCCCAACAATGACTTCTTATCAACCCCAATAAGTGTTTGCAATAGATCCCTTGCAACGATAGAACAAAACTCATCGACCTTGTGAAATAACATTTCCACATAATTTTAGACTTAAGTCGAGGTTATTAGTAGTTTTACTATGAGTTCTGGCCGAAAAATCCTACGTTGGGTTAACATTTTTTAAAAGTTTGATACGTCAGGTACTAATATGGTAGACAAAATTTTAAGAAATTTACATAAAACTTTAATGTGAAGATGATGCAATTCTAAGTGCATTACTCTCTGAATCAACTAAAGATTGAAAGTAACACAATGCTAAAAAAAAGTGGACAGACTTTTGAAATCATAACAACAAAACATTTATACAAAAATTTGTTTATGCAAAGTAAGAAGAGTTTAAACTTAAACAAAAATCACAAAAACTATGTTGAAGTTAATAAAATTAACGTGCATTTGAATAAATGGGTTTAAGGGGACCAGCTGTAAAATTATGTTTTTTTTTTAAATTTTTATAAAATTTGAGGGACTTTTGTTTAGACCCCAGAGATGTTTTTTTTTAATTTTCAATTGTTTTGAGAAACTTGAAATTTGATTTTGAATAATTTATGTTTGGTTGGTTGGATTTTTGTTGGAGAGTGTTGCAATGCTTAGATTCATATCGTTACTACCTTTTTCATGTATTACATCAGAAACACAAAGGATACAAAACAGTAACAAAACTTGTGTATATTCAAATCTCAGGCTATATTTTATGCAAAAAAGTAAGAATGTAAATGTGACTTTGTACGACTTGTGATTCTAAAGAAACTTATTTTGTTTGCTTACCCTTTGGCATGGAGTTGTATTATGATAAAGTACATTAAAATGTACCCTACATTTAAGCTCTCACACTCTTCTGCCATTTGCAGTTTTCTTTATTTTCTGTGTCTTTAAAACATTTTATATAAAATAGAATTTTTTTGAGGAATATGTTTGGACTTGAAACTCATTGTTCGAAGTGCCCGTATATGGTGGATATATATTTTTTTTTTTTTTAATCAGAACGAGGATAATTTCAAAAGGAAACGGGGAAAATCCTTTGGTTTTCAATAGGTGTTTACTCAAATCTAAAATCCAGCTTTTAGAAAAAAATGTTAAATTTCTTTAACAAAACTTTTTTTTAAAAAAACTGTGAAAAAAATTTTTTTGGCCTTTGGCTGGTGAAGGGTTACAAACGGTTTTCTTAAGCCAAATATCGAATACTAACTTATTTTGTTTTTAATAAATGTCACCGAAGGTATGTGATCAAGTTAATATTTAACTTGAACAACATTAAAACGTATAAAACAAAATGCAAAAAATGTTACAAACGATACCAAACTAATAAAATACAATAGAAGTTTATAAAACAGAAATTTTTGAAAACAAAAAATACCGGAAGTGACAAATTTTGTGACAATGAAATAAATTCTTGCATCAACAAAAATATTTACATGTGTATCTGGTTATATATAACTTAAATCTCTTATTTATTAAATATGTAGAAAATTTAAATTAAATTTGAATATTTTTTTAAAAAAATTTATTTAAATGGCAAACGAACTTAAAAAAACTTTATTTGATTTAAAATTCACATGAATATATTTTTTTAGCAACTTTTTTTCTTAAATCTCTTTAAGTTGGTTAAAAAAATCTGGTTATTTGTTGTTATACACATGAACTTACATATCGCTCATTTGCTTAGAAAACGTCTTAATTCAAGAAAAACATTTCGCGAAAAACAAATTTTAAAGTTTCCGTTTGCTTGCACTATCTCAAAGTGAATGTCGAAAATATAAACAATTTATAGTTTAAATTTATGTATCGGGTTTTCAGATAAGAGTGATAAGATTCCTTAAAAAAACACACACATTTATTGTTGAGGAAAGTTTTTTACTTAATATGAAATACAATCGATGAAATTAAGTTCTAAGTAAAACGTCATTCAAATGGCCTCCATGACTTTTTCTGCAGGAAAGAATTCGATAAACACAATTTTTAAGCACTTTTTCCAATAGATCAAGTCGTATGTCACAAATACTTAGCGCTTTCATTATTGACTTGTAAAGCTTAAAGAGAGTCCGGCTTATTTCGAAATACCAATAACTTCAAATAATGTCACAAGAAGTAGTCTTATGGCGTTAAATTACAACTTCTTAGAGCACATTCATTATGACAATTTCTTCAAATAATCGAATCTCCAAACTTTTCTCCAAATATTTAAATTGTTGCAATTGCTGTGTGGCACGTAGTTTCGTCTCGTTGGAACCAAATGTTGTAAAGATTAACTTGTTCCATTTTAGGCTACAAAGAGCTGGTTATCATCGATCTATACCGCTCTTAATTGACATTAACCGTGTTACCAGCTTAATTTCAAAAGAAGTATGGACCGATGATTCCACCAGACCAAAAACCACACCAAATTGTCAATTAAGGTGAATGTAATGGTGTTTCATGAATCACTAGTGGATTTTCTTTTTAACAGAATCCACCGTTTTGTTTTTTTACTGAACCACCCAGATGAAAGTAAGCCTCATCCTTGAAGATGATTGCTTTTTTTTAAAAAATTCATTAAGGTTTTCAAGTTGTTCCAAGGCAAAACCAGCAAACTTACGAGGCTTAAAGTTGTCCATGATGAAATTGTAAGCACTACTAATCATGATATATATAAATGGCCAAAACATCACTTAAAAACCATATCATCTCTATTGGAAAACCTTTTACAATAGAACTCCATAAATGCCTTTTTGTGTTATGATGTTATTTGTGTAAGTAAATCGAAAAACGCTATATATTCTTACATATGCAAATACACGTGAAATGTTTTTTACTTGTTTTATATAAAACCAAATCATTTTAATTTTTTTTTTAAATTTTGCTTCAGAAGCACAACTTCTGACCTCAGCATCTGCAGTAATATTTTGGTTAAATAAAAATTGTTATTCATACGTTTATGTGTTCAAATTTGTATTCTCTTTGTTCTTTATTTTCCTGTTTATACATACGAGTGCATATTTTAATTTGATATTTTGTTTCACTTGTTATATAAAAACAAATATAAAAAGGATTAACATTTATAAGGATGTATCGTTGGTATTTTTAAGCAAAAATTTTTTTATAATTTAATGTATTTAAAGCATTTAACCTTAAGGAAAAATAAGTATATTTAAGCTGCATGAGAACTTAAAATAATTAAACAGGGATACGGTTAGACGAAAAGTTTTCCTACTTTGCTCTCTATTAATTGGTATTGGGTTTTTTTAATGCTTTCCAGCATATATCTGAGCTATACGATGTACTAGATTAGCCCATTTCAAATAAATCTGGTCATATGCAATTGAAAATTGGGAGGCACTTAAGCATTTTTATCATATTTATTCATTAAGTTTGATACTCTCAGCTACTCTAGGCCTGTTATGGCCATTTCCGACTTGTTTTTCCTTATTACCACTTTTTACTTACGGCTCAAAGCAGGAATGTCAGACTCACTGCCCACTTGCTAAATGCGACTCTTGACATATACTGTTTTTTTAGGATTATAATATTTTCTACAAAAAACTTGCCATTTCTTGGAATTTGCATTATTTTTTATTTAAACTGTGAAAGCGGTGAAAAATGTATATCTTTTTCTAAACTATTTGATTCTGAAATATTATTCTGTCGTCTGGAACCCGATACTATTGTATACAAAAAGTAACATTTTTTATTTCTAAACGTAAGCTTTCTATCGATAAGTTACACTTGATATTCTATGAATCCATGACAAGTTGCAAACATTAAAAAGCAGTAGAAAAGTGTGTATCATTAACTTTTATCTGTTAAAATTGAAACCGGTGTACATATAATACTAACGAAATTGATTAGATATAAATTTGTACAAAGATTTTTTTCGATTATTTTATAACTTGTTTACACACAATGAACCCAGAAAGTCTTTGGGTGACAAGTTATTAAAGAATGTGCCTTACACACATCACATAAGTATATATAAGTTTGTCATTCCGTGTCATTTCTTTTTGAAATTATTTTTTTTGAAATATACTTACACCCTATCTTGGCCCTTTAGTAAGGTTGCAATACAAAGTGTGATTTTTTGAAATTTTTTTTAAATCGCTCCCACAGCGTCCAGGATTCTCCTACAAAGGTAAAACGTAGGACCGACCCTAATTAATTTGTCCTCGCAAACATTTTTGTGGAACATACATACCATCTATCTCCACCCCCATAACATGGCTGCCATACAAAATTAAAAAAAATAAGGTAAAAATCCCTACAGCTTCTCCGGAGTCACCCTTAGAGGAAAACAATATATTACAAGCCGCTATTTGTTTTTTTCCTCCCAAACGTATTCTTAAAATATACCTAACCCTTGTCACCACCACTTAACGGGGTTGCCATACAAAATTTACAAAAATTTTGTAAATATGTCCACAACTTCCCAGAGTAGTCCTATGAGCAATTAGGGTAACGACCGACCGCCATTAGTTTTTCCTCCCAATCATGTTCCTAAAAAATACTTAATGCCTGTCTCTGCGATCTAACGGGGTTGCCGTAGAATCTTTAAAAAAGGTAAGAACCTAACAACATTTGTGAGTGAATATACCTCTAGAGGATATCGTAATCCAGCTGCTCGCCTTCCTTTAGTCAACACAAATATCTCAAAAAACTAAGTGCTAATACTGTGGACAATATTTCCTTAGTCTACCAAAACGTCAGAGGACTTTTTACCAAATTATTATCTCTTTTCGTTAATAGTTTTAACATAAAACATCAAATAATAATATTTACTGAAACTTCGCTTACTGAAAATGTCTTGAACTCTGAAATAGTTTGTGATTATTTCCAAGTACTTAGATCGAGAAAATAATAAAAAATCAGGAGGCGTCATCATTGATGTTTCGAATATTTTTCCGTCTGAAGCCCTAAACATTGACTCACCTTCCAATATTGAAATTATTGGCGTAAAAATAAAAGCTGGTCATAGAAATATTTATATTACATGCTCCTAAATTCCTCCGGCATCGCCTCTTTTAGTTTACGTCGATTATGCTAAAGCTATTAAGTGTATATCGTCTAATGCTAAAATGAATGATTTTATTGTTTCTGCTCGTGACTTTAACTTGCCTTCTATTAAATGGAATTTTTCACCTGATGATGGATTCTTAGTACCAATCACGTCTCTAAATAATCCTGTCTACACAGAGTTTCTCAACTTTTTTTTAGAAGTACCGCTTTATCAATTTAATGGTATATTAAATAATTATGGCAAGATGTTGGATTTAGTATTTGCAAATGAATATGAGAACATTGTTGTAAGGCGTTATGAACCTATTACAATGCCGGAAGATCGACATCATCCTACAATTGAAGTAAGCCTACCAATTTCTTTTAAGCCTATTTCCCTACCAAATGCTGCTGATTACAACTCTCCGTGTTTTAAAAAAGCTAATTATCGACAACTTAACACCCTCCTGAGCAACATCGACTGGGATGAGCTACTTTCGCCATTTAGTATTTTAGAACATGAAGCAATAAATCGTTTTTATACACAAAATCTATGTCCTGATAAAAACAAGTATCCAAAAAAAATCATTCTATACACCATGCGGACCTCCTTGGAACACTAAACATTTGTCCTCAGTTAAAAACGATAAAATAAATTGTATAACATTTTTAAAAAGTCTGGCAGACAAGTTGATTATAGTAAATATATAACAATTCGTACTGAATACAATGTGCTAAACAAACATTAATACACCAATTATTTACGTAAAATGGGGACTTATTTTAAAAATAACCCAAGATCGTTCTATAACTTTGTAAAATCAAAAAGAAAATCTACAGTATTTCCTGCAGTAATGAAGTTTAATGACTGTGAATCTAGCGATAATGTTTTCATAAGGAACATGTTTGCCGATTTTTTTTCTACCATCTACTCTGATGCCGTTTTTGAAGACTTCAGTACTGTCTCGTGTTCTCAATCAGTTAACCAAGTTATTTCAATACCATCGCTTGACATATCCACAACTTTACATAACTTAAAGAAACTAAAATTTTCATATAAAAGTTGACCCGACAACATACCCAGTTCTTTATTAATAAACTGTGCCGAAGTTCTCGCTGCTGCATTAACGCTCATCTTTAATATGTCAATTAAATATAGTTATTTCCCAAATATATGGAAAAATTCTTTTATTATACCACACTATAAATCTTGAACAAAATCTGATATTAAAAATTATCGCGGAATTGCAAAACTAAGCGTTATTCCAAAAATGTTTGAAAAAATGATAACTGAATACGTTTCTCATCAGATGTCATCTAGTCTTTTTCCTGTGCAACAGGGTTTTCGTAAAGGCTGCTCTACTACCACAAATTTGGTACAACTAACAACAGTTGTAAATCGCGGTTTTGTGCAAAGAAAACAAACTGACATTGTATATACCGATTTCAGCAAGGCATTTGACAAGGTTAACCATAAATTACTCCTGGTTAACTTAGTATTATCGGTCTTTCGTATACCTTACTTAAATGGATGGAATCTTATTTAACAAAACGCAGGCAATGGGTTCGCTTTAAAAATGCTACATCCAAGCCAATTGATGTTCTATCTGGAGTACCACAAGGCAGTCATCTGGGCCCGTGCTGTGTACCCTGTTTATTAACGATCTTCCTAGTGTAATCAAGTTCTCCACTGTTTTAATGTATGCGGATGATGTAAAAATTTTCCTAAGTTTTAATCAGTACTCAGATCATTATCTTCTTCAATATGATTTGAACTCATTATAGTCCTGGTGCAACTCTAATCTGATGGAGCTTAACTTAAACAAGTGTAAGCATATGTCTTTCTAAAGGGGCAGATTTCTCAACGTTAGCTACAACTTGGGAAACCACCAGCTAGAAAACGTTTCTACAATCCTGGACTAAGGAGTCTTGTTAGACTCTAAGTTGAATTTTATTAAACATATTTCTCTAACAGTGAGTAAAGCACGAGGCGTTCTTGGTTTTATTAAAAGGTCTAAGGAGTTTAAAGACCCATACATTACCAAACAACTATTTGTTTCGCTTGTAAGCCCTGTCCTTGAATATGCATATGTAGTGTGGGATCCTTCATACATGGTACACAGCAATTGTATTGAATCGGTACAAAAGCAATTTTTATTGTTCTGTCTCCGTGGCTTACACTGGAACCCACTTGATCTTCCACTATACTCGAGCCGGTTAGCTCTTATCAAGATGCCAATTCTTAAGAGTCGTAGAAACATGTTAAACTTGTCATTTATATTAAACATAATTGATGGAAACATATCTGCTGAATTCCTGCTCGATAACATATTATTTGATGTTTCTGTTCGCCCGTCTTGAAACTATGAATTACTAAGAGTTGGCTTTTTCAGAACAAATTATGCTAATGCTGATCCATTTAGATGAATGTGCAGTCAATTTAATAAATTTTGTAATATTATAGATTTTTCAGTGAATCCAAATGCTATTAAATGTAAAATAATTTCTTTGTACATGTTTTGTTTATATGTTTTTATATGTTACTTAAATGTTAAACTAAAAGCTGTCTGTAAGGAAAAATCCATAGACAGAATTTAAATAAATAAATAAAAAAAACTTCCCCAGAGTTGCCCCTAGAGAAATAACATGTATAGCAGACCCCATTAGTTTTCCCTCCCGAGAGTCGTCTTTAGAGAAATAAAGAGTACGACCGACTCCCATTAGTTTCTTCTCGCAAATATATTCCTAGAACATACTAACCCCTTACTCTGTCACCTAATGGGGTTGCCATACAAATTTTAGCAAATTATGTATAAATGCCCACAGCTTCCTCAGAGTCGGCTTTAGAAAAATAAAATTGTTCTTTTTATGTAGACGACATACTTTAGTTGTTACAGTTTCCGATATAAAGCCTTTCGAATATTTTTTTCATTTTCGATTTTATATGGGGCTGCTTTTCTTTAATAAGCTTAACATTTTTAACGTCATCATACCAAATTTAATGGGTACAGTTGTATCGATGTATGTTGAATCTTTTTAAGTGGTTTTTAATAATAACTATTTTAGAAAATTTGTTAAAAGGTAGACAATCGCTAGGGATTTGATTTGAAGCCGAAAACTTAAATTCAACTGATTAACAGACGAATATGGCTACATTTGCTCTCATTTGTTCGTTTCGGGTTATTTATAGCTGAAAAAACTGTCAGCAGATTAGCAATATTATACATACCATTTTCACTATGTGAATGGCGTAAGAAGTTTCTTATTATCACTGCAAATTTTTATAAGTTTTGGAATTAATATGCTGTAGAATATAAGTAGCGTTTTCATCTAAACCACAATAGATGCCAGTAATATAAGTTAGATTTTACTAACACCAAGGGAGTATCTTAGGGCAAATTTTGTTCTTGTTTTACACAGCAGTCACGTCCACAAACAGTCTTAGCTACAAGTTGGTATTTGCTGATGATACCGATTTTCTCTGTTCTTATAAAGAACCTAAAAAAGTTTCGAGCAAACTTCAGAGACACCTTGGTGGATTCCCTGTGTTTCGTCTCGATTGTTATGTTCTGTTTTATAACTAGATTTGGAAGCTAATTTGGGACATTGTATCCGCCTCCAACATAAAAAATCTCAACGTCATAAAAACAAGATCCCAATAATGCTTCCTTCCTTGTATATTAGGTAAGGCTAGGTAGAACAGGCAGACATTGAAGGTCCGCTTAGTTCGGTACCTTTGTGTTACCTGGAGAGGCAGATAGAATAGGTTGAAACAGAAAGAAATTAGAAATTTAGAGAAGAATAGATAAGAAAGAAATAAAGAACGAACAGAAGAATGAAGCAGACTTACCCGGGTTTTTTGTGCACTTACCAGTGACCTACTGGGGAACCCTTCCTTGTATATTAAAAACAATAAGACTCATTTGGATCCAAAAATTCCACTAGTTAGATTCGAGATCCTAAACTATGTGAATAAGTATTAAAATTAGCTAAAATCACATTGAAATTCATTCGATTGAAACGTTTTACAATATGGGGGAAACACTCGTTTGAAGAGGAAGGGTCCTCAGATGAAATCATTAGAACTCCGGTACTCTTTGTTATTAGAACTTAAGTTTTAGCCTTGTAGAGGTTGAACCAATATTTAGTTTAAAGATTTGACTAAATATTTGAGATTCACAGAAACGAAAATTAAAAAAAAAATTTCACACTTACTTAACACAAATTTGTTAACGACTAATGTTATTGAACGTAAATTTCCAAGGCTTTAAAACGTAACAAATAAGCTGCTTGAGGCTACCAACAAGAATCCACAAGAAGATAAAAGGCAACATTCAACTAAATGGTGTCATTATTTCAACCATTAAAGTCCACCTGTTTTTAAGATGATAAACATTTAACATTAAATAAAAACTGACGACATTTTCGAGTCATTGTCGCTTACTTAAAATTTTATGGGGCAGAAAGAAGAAAACAACCCCCACAAAAAAGAGGAAAATATTCCTTAAAAAATTTTGACTTCTTTGTAGGAAACAGAAAAAAGGAAATAGATAAAATGTATTATAAGCAAATCCGAATTATTCAAAGCCCTACGTTGCAATACTGGTCAGTGTTTTTATATAACTTTACCGGTTAAGTCATTTGAAGTTTGGGTCTTGCATAAAAACTGTAAAAATGTAATGAAAAAATTTCTAAGGAAGCCTTACTTTACTATAATAAATTTACTTCGCTGTAATAAATTTTATTTCGGCACTAAAAATTCAAATAGTTCTGCGAACGTATGAGTTATTTTTAAAACTAAATTGCGTTATAATACGTATACGTTACCGGCGCTGTTTATAATGTAACAAACGCTCTTAAAACTTGCTATTTGATAACAATCTTTTGTTAGCCAAAACTGTTTGCCAAGGTTTAAGATAAGCCAAAGCTTTATTTTTATAATAAAACAAAAATACGCCTACCACCTGTTTTGTTGTAGGGTATAAAGTAAACAACGTCCGCCACAATTAGAAAAAAACCTAACATTTTATGGTAAAATTAAATAGTTTATTTATTTTGATATTTTGTAAAGAAACTCTCAGCCACATAATAATTTGGGATGTCTGAAGAAATTTAATTGTAGCAAAAGGTGTTTAAATGAATATAAATTTTTTTTATAAAAATATTTCTTCCTTTACCGCAAACATTGTAAAAGTTTTGCAAAACTTTAATTAAATTAAATATTTTGTGGTCTTTGCGTTTTTGTTTCAGGAAATACTTGAAAAATGCTGGGAAAGTAATATTTTGCTAGCGTAATTTTACTTTTTATTTTTCTTGCGTTGGTAAATAATTTAAATTTGTTGATGGTAAAATTTCAGTTAAAGGAATCCTTTGATGGTGCATAAAAGTAGAATTTTAATTTTTTTAAAGAACGGAAAATGTATTAAGAGCCTTGAATTGATGCCCTAAGGTTTTAAAAAAAATTTGAATATGCCTTAACTAATTAACTGGCCATCACCATAATGAACTTAGGATTTATTAACACGAGCTAAGAGTTGTAAGACGTAATTTTTTGCAATTTTGAGAATGAATGATATAATTTGTCTGAAAGTTAAAATTAATACTTAATAGTTTATTTAAACATCCATAAAGGTTCACATCTTCATTTATATCAAAAGGAACAGGATTGCAAAATGGCTGACTGAGTACTTCATTTTCCTAAAACCCAAAAAGCAACGCTAAGGCAAAAATTAAAAACTACTGCCCCTCATCAAGTTTGAAAGTCAATTTAGTGAATAAAAGTACTCTTTCAAATTTTTAGCATGTTTTCCCCATTTTTAAATTAGGTGTTAATTAACTAGCTTAAGGTAAATAACTATAAAGGGTTTTATAATGCACATTACCAAATTAGTGACCTTTCTAAAAATTTTCATATTAGAAGTCAGTAAAAATATTAAATTAAAAATTTCAAAGAACACTGTTTTAGAAAGCTCAGCTTCAGCCGCTTCGCCCTAGCCATCCGGAGTCACTTCCTTTTTCCCTACAGAAGGTTCATCATGTTGAGCAGCCATTTCCCAATCTTCCCACAAAAGTAACCAATTGGTAGCTTCAAAGCCGTTTCCTTTAAATTACATCCAGGACCGAGCCACTACGAGCGATATCGTCAACAATTTTCTTGCCAACCTTATTGTAGTGTTCCAGAACACAACAAATTCTGACACTGAACATAATTTTTACAATCGTTCATCAGCCTAGATCAGACTCAATGCCCCTTCTAGGCCTTACCATGCCTTGGAACATGTTTCACTACATGATCCATTACTCTTAAAATGTTTAGCACTTTTCACGGTCACGGCTCCGGCTCATTGAGTAACAACTGCACATCTCACGTAATATTTTGTACGTACTATCTCGAGTTCCCACTGGCAATCCCTTTCAGGGATTATTATCGGTGGTTTTCTTCCAAAACCGACTTTTGTGACCATATAGTCCGCAATAGAACCCCAGACTAAAATAAGGTCCTCAAGACTAATCTCCCATAATATTTAGGGTGACTGGTATTAGGAAATTTTTTCAAACTTAACACACTTGGTCTAACTCAACTTCCTTGCTGTCATCCCTATTACCCTGGACTCTCAAAGGCCTTAAAATTATATCTCCTTTTGAAGAGAACTAGATTCCTCTCGTCAGGGGATAAAATCAGCTCGTTTCCTGACTTCCGTAAAGAAAGTGCATACAGCGCCATCTGCAGTAGATTCCGGACCCTTGAATCAGAATGACCAAATAATTTGCATATGCTGTTGTTTTTTCTACCTTCAGCACCAAGCCTTCTCAATATACTGTTGACCATTGAACCCACAATAGGAGTGAAAGAATCCACCTTGTTGTGTCCTCTGGGTCGCTTTTACAATTTACCTCTCCTATCTTAGAGCTTATATCCCTGATCTTACTCATATGTCATCTATCGCCTCTAATTGTACGCTGTTTAAGACTTCTTTTATGTCCTGAAACGCTGCTAGTGAGCATTCATTACATTTTATATAACCAACCTCAGTATGTTTTTGTGGTAACTTTTAAAATAATATTTTGGTGTTTTGGTAGTTTTTGCAAGGTTTTGTAACTTCTAGCCAAAAAAAAAAAATTTAAATTCAAATTGCACTTAACATGTTTCGCAAAAATATATAAAAAATTTTTGGTTGTTTTGTTTAACTAAGACTCTAGAAGGTAATTAAAGGGACACAATTATATTTTGGTCCTTTTTGCACAATTTAAGTACTTTTTGCATTTTTAAGATGGTACGACCAGAATAATCAAATTCAGGACTATTTTCTGGCTTCGAATGGGTGGGAAGTCAATTAAGTAGACATAAATATTTTCCGTAATTTTAGTTTAGAAATATCAACAAGAGGACTATTGACCCAAATTCATTTTTTGAGATTATAAATCTTAATATAAGAAAATGAGGAATATTCACCCACTTTGAGATGGAAATTCAATTAAGTGAATAAAAAGTTTTTTTTTTTTAATTTTTGGGAAATTTAAATTAAGGTTGTATTTAGGTTGCATTCTAATTGGTTGTGTCGGGCTAAGTTATAGCACATTTTATGTTTAGCCACTATAGATAACAATTTATGCAACCGCAATTATTAGCGATTTAGCAGGCAACATTGTATAAGAAGTTATGTTTTTCATAATTTACTAAATTTCAATACTCTGTGTATAAATACAAAAAGTTAAACCCTAACATATGCATAGGAACATAGAAGGTGTACTAATACAAAAATTAAATCAGAATCAAAAAGCTCAAATTTGAGTTAAACGTGTATTTCTTTAAGGAAATAATTTTAAACTTAAAGCAGGGTAGGAAGAGCGCTCGAATAAAACTCGCTCGCGAGCGATATTAATTTGAGAGATTTCAATGTTTCATTATGTTCAAAGATTTTAATCTTGTGAGCGAGATTTATATTTGAGCTCGCGAGATTTAAAAATAGAAATTGTTTTCGGAGCGATATTAATTCGAGAAATTTAAATGTTTGATTCTGCTCGCGAGATTTACAATTGAACTCGCGAGTTTAATAAATTGAACTCGCGAGTTTAATAAATTGAACTCGCGAGTTTAATAAATTGAACTCGCGAGTTTAATAAATTGAACTCGCGAATTGAATAAATTAAACTCGCAACAGAAACAAAAATTAAAATCTTTTTGGGATCACAACAAGAACGATTCGAATGCTTTACTTATGTTCTTGTGCATGTATGTACATGTGTATTGGTACGTTGATGGTTGTTTTTGTTTATTAAGATTTTTTTTCTGTAATGCTTATATGATTGCGTGTACGTTTATATCTGTCACATTAGAAAAAATATTATAAGGGATTTTAATAAGCAGTTGTATAAAATTAATTTAATCGTAGTTAACAAATTTGGATAGAATAACTTGAGCCAAAAGTACTAAGAAAATTGTATTAAAATCAAGGTTTAGCTAACAATTTAAAACATACGTTTATATGCTTGTGTACTTTAATTATTATTTGCGTATTTATTAAAGAAATATTGAAGAAATTTAGTAACACATATTTTAAAAATAATGACTTATTTTAAAATTATGTAATTTAAAATTAAATAAAATTTTATTCATCACTGACTTTATTATCAATTATTTATTGCCAAACAATCAAACGAATAATATCTAAGTGTTTTTATATTTTTTATTATACTTGTTACATTTACATACATATCAACAATAACAAAAACCCAAAAATCCCCTAATAAACTACATATAACACATACATACCTGCTTACAATTCTTTTGTACAGTCTAAATTAACAAAACCAATAACAACGCATACACACATATGTATCTGTACATTTTTTTGGCGTTTTATTTTTAGCTTCACGAGAACAATTTTTACAAAAATTACGTTCGCATCGCGATTTGAATTTTCAACTTCACGATCTTAAAATAGAATTCTATTCACAACTTCAATTTTAAACTCGCGAGAACAATTTTTAAAACGAGATTTATAAATAGATTTCGACTCGCGAGACGAGAAAAAAACAAAGATCTTAAAATAAAAATTCCACTCGCAACTTTAATTTTAAACTCGCGATAACAATTCCAAAAACGAGAATTATAATTAAAATTACGCTCGCGAGTGGAATTTTTTCCTACCCTGATTTAAAGAAACTACTTAATAACACTCTTTCCTTTTTGCTGTCTGAATTAATCGTGCTTCGGTGTAGTGGGCATCATTAAATACTCAACAGTATAAAATACACAACCAACAAATATAATTTTATTGTCAGTGGCAGTAATCACTGTCTGTCTGGTGTCACAATTTTAAAGATTAATTAATGTCTTTAGCCATAATATCCCCAATTACGTGCAAGTTCCTACATGAATTTCAAGTTAAATAAATAATTTTTTTATACAACAGCAACAGCAACAAATTGCAGCGTTAAATCAATGCTGCTGTTATGCAAAAGTTTTTACCATTTAATGTCGCAACAAAAGTGAACATTTAATTACCTGCTTTTAATTTGCAACAAGCTGCTTTTCTTCCTCTTCTTTAAGCCTTTTTGAAGTAGATTGTGTACTTAAGTCCACTTTGATATGATTTATTAATTTCCTTTTTTTATAAGGTTTCCTTTTTCGTTGTTGTATATCATTTAACGAGGTAAAATTATAAATTCTATAAAGAAAAGATTAAAAAAGATAAATTTGTGTTAGAAAATGCACTAATTAATTAAAAAAGAAAATTAAATCCTTTTTAAAGGTTAATGTTTACATAAAACTTTTTTTATTTAGTTGCCAGTTTAGGCTATTAATCCTTCTTTTAAAGGAATTTTTACAAAGTGTCAAGGTTTGGATGAAGTTTAGCTTAAGGGATTGCTCAACTTACTTAAAAAAGATAAAAAAGAAATCGTTCTAAAAAAAATTAAATTTTTTTTCTTATAAAACCTAATGCTGTAGAGATAAACAATACGCAGAATTTAAAAAAAAAATTTTATAGCCGATGGCCGGGCTTTAAAAAGTGGAAGTAAAAATTATTGGCAAAAGGAAAAAACCGCTTAAAAGCAACATATTTGAGGTTAAAAATATTTTTTTTTTCAAATCTACCAAAAAGAAACAACTCGGTTTGGTATTCCCTATTTGGTCTTATAAGTTCTTATTTCAAATATTGAAGATCTTCCAAACATGAGAGAACTATTTTAACTGTTCACTAAATAAAGTTTTAAGTTTTTGTAAATTTTTATCTGCCGAACTTGATTACGGCACAAATATTATTATTTCAATTACATATATGTATATATGTAATAAATCTGTGGACTAAAAATGAATAGGTTCGGTGTGGGTGAAAATTTGCCATTCAGTAAAAAACTAATAATATATAATTTAAATTAAATCGAAATAACTAACTGGTTTACTGATTGACTAGCTGACAAACCGACAAGTTGACCGACAGACTAAATTATTGATTCTCCTACAACTCAAGTAAGTGATTTAAAATTTGTGGGTAAATCTCTTGGTTAGAGATAAAAAGAAATTTTCGAGTTCAAGAAAGCAAAAGGGTAATGAAACACTTGTGGCCAGTTCCTGACTTTGTACAAAAACATGAATTAAGTAAAATTGAAAAATAAACAAAACTTAAATACAGCTTTATTATACCCTTCACATATTGATAAGGATATATATCAGTTTGTCATTCCGTTTGTAATTTCTTAATTATTCATTTGCGACCCCATAAAGTGTATATATTCTGGATCCTTATAGATAGGGAAGTTGATATAGCCATGTCCGTCTGTCCGTCTGTCCATCTGTCCGTCTGTTGAAATCAAGTTTCCGGAGTCAAATTAAAAGATACAGACCAGTTATTGGTGTCAAAATATTAGAAATATTCCGCAGACAATCGCTATTTAAAATCAGCAAAATAGGTTCATATTGACCGATATATAAGCGAAAACCCAAAAGACAACATCCGTGCATATATCCCAATAAATATAGTCACTCTTGCCACAAAACTTGACACGGATACTCCTTAAGTAGGGACTTAAATAATGGAAAAGTTTTTTTCAGATAGGATTAGGGGAAGTGCTATTTTTCTTACAATTGCACAAATTTGGTGAAATTTTCAATTCGCTATATCTCGAAACTATAACAGCTATCGACTTTTAATGTTCTACAAAAAGTAATTTTACAATAGGACCTACACTTTAAAGGAAAAATTTTTTGAGTGGGGGCAGAAGAAGGGGTAGCTCCCATACAAATTAACAATTTTTATGAAATTTTCGATACGCTATATCTCGAAAACTATAACACACATCGCAATCAAATCTTTTACAAAAGGTAATTAGACATCAAGACTAACGTTTTAAAGAAAAAATTTTTTGGGTGGGGGCAGAAGAAGAAATAGCTCCAATACAAATTAACAATTTAATGAAAATTTCAATACGCTATATCTCGGAAACTTTAACAGCTATCGACATCAAATGTTCTGCAAAAAATAACAGGATAATAATACCTACACTTTGAAAAAAAAGTTTTTTGGGCAGGTGAAGGGGAGCTCTCAAAAAATTAACAATTTTTATGAAATTTTCGATACATCTGGGAAACTAGAACAGCTATTGACTTCGAATATTCTACAAAAAGAAATAATCAATTAATTCATACATTTTGGAAAAAAAAGTTGGAGAGGAGCAGGGGGACTAGAACATCCCATAACATTTAACAAGTTTTATTAACCTTTAAATGTGAATAATGTCGAAAACTTTTAAAACTCTCGACCTCAAATCTTCTTCATCTATTTCTATTATTCATACGAACGTTAAAATTTTGTTATGTTTTCTATGGACTTTAAAACTCGCACAAGGTTTTCTATTATATTATTTGCAGTACAAAATTACTCGGCTGGGTATATTTAAAAGACCAATGTGAAGGGTATATAAGATTCGGCACAGCCACATATAGCATTCTTACTTACTTTTTCATATTTTTACTATTGAATCTTCGCTAATGCGAACTAAAAATTAAAATTAAAATCTTAAAACAATGTAGTTGATATTAGTCCAGTCAGTAACAGACCATAAATTTAAGTTCTAATAAGAAAGTTAATTAATTTAATAGTCGTTTATTAACTAAAACGTTTACTCTCTAAAAATTTGGCAACGTTACAAACATCAAACCAGAATAAAAATGTCGCCTTTAAAGAGCTGTAAGACTAAAAAAAAATAGTGGAATTTACGGGTTAATTCCACGTAAAACGGGCCAAAATGGGTAAAACCGTTTTTCTCTTTAAAAACAAAGAATTTACGTCTCAAAGAGAATGAAAATGATCGTATTATGAATAATTTAATTTAAATTTTATTTTTATAAATTTTTATTTTTATTATTATTTATTTTATACTAAAAAACTGCTTCTTCTTCTTTTATGTTTTGATGAAAATGTAAAATCCGTCGAATTTTTTTAAGCGTTTTTCTTTAGGGTTTTGTAGAAACGATGTATATAAAGCGGTTAAAAATACTCTAAATTTAAATTTAAATCTGTAAGGTCACGCCCGTAATATAATAATATATTTTCAGTATCTATTTAGTACTAATATCTTTGTATGTCGTTTTGTTTCAAAAAAACCTAAACACATATAGACTTGATTTTTATTTAAACGCAAAATATCTGCATTAATTGGTATTAATTTTAAACAGAAAAAAATTATTTTGTGTTTGAATCTCTTAACGATTATATTTATCCTTTAAACTGGTTGCTAGTGCTTATGAAACTATACACAACAAAAAGCAAATTAAAAAACCATACTATTTTATTTTCGAAAACACATGCCATGCACTTTCTGGATATTTTCAAGCTCAGTTTTACTTATAATTAATTAAAGACAGATATATAATTCAAAGTTTATTCAAGAGTTATCGAAAAAGACGAAAAATTCTTCAATTTTAGACTCTTAGGCAGAAACACGGGTTAAAATTTTATTTAATGCTATCTAGGGTTTCCCCTGTAGATCTGTGGATATGATTACAAACAGAGACTAAAGTATCTAAGTCTGCTTTATCCTACCTTTCTTTTTTTCTTACTCTCCTTTAATTTCTCCCTTTCATTTTATATCCACACTTTCAATCTTTCTCTTCAGGTAACACAAAGGCACCGAATTAATCGGACCCAATTGAGCTTTATCTTCTTCTTTAACGGCTATTTGTTCTACTTAACCTTCTCTAACCTAGTTACATATTGTAATTTCTAAACTAATAAAGATGGGAACATAAATTAAATCTAACTTGAAAGTGGCAGACAAAACGTACTTTTTAAGGTTTTTGCCTTTTTTTTGAAAAAAAACAATTTTACTTTTGATTTTTTTGCATTTTTGATATAACGAAAAAACAAATATTAAATAAAGGACTATTGACCCTTTTTAAGTCTAAAAGTAAACTATTTAGGTAGACACAAAGTACCTTTTATATTTTTAGTATTTTTTCCATACTTCAAGATTATTATTTTTAAAAAGTAAAACGTAGGTCTCCTGAACAAAAGTAAGTGGCTAATGACCCTGCCTGAAGCCGGAAAATAAAAGAATTAAGGGCTGTTGATCAATACAATAATCGAAATTCCCTCAGTGAAAAGTATTTTTCATATATTTGGTAACTTTTTTATTATTTTTTTTATTTTATGTTTACGAACTAATTGAGGTACACATAATAGAGTGAGGAAAAATTTACTTTTAAGTTATACATATATTATTAGCGTGTTTTCGCCCTTTATAAATATTAAAATAAAAAAACTTGTGCTAATATTTTGTTTTATTTTTTTTTTTAATAATTATTCATAAATTACTTAAAGTTAATTACGTAAATTAAAAAAAACTAAAAGTCATTTTATGATCAAATTAACATATTACTTTTCGACTATAAGTTTTTGCTCTATTTAAATTAAACTAAACAAAATAAGTGTCTAAGAAAACACAAAACTAAACTTAAATTCTTAACTCTGCAGCATTTTTCCCGCCACGACTTGCGTTTGTCCAATTAAAATAATGTCTTATCTTTTAATAAAAATCTTAATTTATTTAAACTTGCAAATATACGTTGTTTTCCATTTTAGTGCTTTTAAAGAGAATAACACAAACAAAACTGCACTGCCTTCAGTTTTGTGTCTATGTAGACTTTGAAAAAGATTTAAAAAAGTAAATGTTTAAAGAATTTAGTTGAAACAGTTCTTTTACTTTTGTTTAAATACAAAAAGAAAAAATTTAAAATTTTTTAATAGTTATTCCTTGCAAGGAAGTTTTATATTTTGCCAAGTAACAGTGAGAAATTTTTTGGTTCCTTTTATCCTTTTTGCAAACATAACTGTAAAATTCCGACACAGACGGGCTGTCAGCTTTTCATCTTGCTGGAAATCAAAACAAGGAACAAGAGTAGCATGAACACAAATGCCAAAAGATTTTCAGATAAAAGTTGTTTTCTTTTATGTTACTCCTTGTGTTTCCTTATATTTTGTTAAAATAACATAATTTTCATATTCTTTGGTTAAAAGATATAAAAAATAAAATTTTACTTTCACAAGTTATTTAGTATTTTTTCAGCTTTTACTTTTTGCCACATTATCTGTGAAAAGAAACTATGAATTTTAAAGACCCTGAAGAAAAGTATAAACGTTGCCATTAAAGTTTTGTTGCAGTTTTTTAAAAAATTTTTTTTTGGTAGGAAAATAGTGTTAGTGGGAGTTAAAGTTGTAGATGTATATTTCTTTAATAGTCCTTGAAGTTATAATGCACTAAATGTAACTTATCTTTTGAATATAGAAGTTTAAATACGACAATTTTATTATTAATTTTTTATTTTATTATACTAGCCGAGTAGAAAAATCAGCTTTTTTCAAATTGAAAGTTTCTTTCAACATCAACAGAAAATAGTAATTTCTTCTAATAAAAAGAAATTATATGAACTAAAGCCAAACTAAAAATCAAAAATTTGTATTTAAAACAATTACTTCAACAATAAATAAAAATTAATTATCTTTAACGTAAAAAGCATTGTAAAAAACTACAAAATAGGGACTAATCCAATTAAAAATTTTTAAGATTTTGATTACTGAAATGACCAAAATTTAAGTTTACTTAAAAAACTTCAAATGCTTGAAGGAATCAGTGTTGAGTTATAAATGTTTTTATTCAACTTAAATACTTTACTTAAAAGTTATGTACTTTGTATTTGTTAATCAACTTAGTCATGTTAAAATATGTCTATAGTTTTAAATTTTTTCAATTGTGCTTTTTACTTTTTATCGAAACTTTGTTAAATAAACATTACAAAATATAATTTCAGTTCGTATTTTTAACAATCAGTAAGCTGAAAGAAAAAATATTAAAACTTTTTGGTTCGGCTGGGGCTTAAACCTGGTTCAAACATGATCCTTAAAGTAAAAAATATTTTAAAAACTGTATGAAAATAGTTTTGTCAATAAAACACTTTAAGATTATGATAACTAAAATGATCAAAACTGAAGCTTGCTTTAAACAATTCAGTTACTTGAATGAATTACAAATATTTTTTTTTTTTTTAAATATATTTTTATTAATAATCTACAAATAAGCAACATTGTTGCTAATAAATTTTGAAATACAATTAAGTCATTAATTGGAACAATTAATTTTTTAATCAAAACAGTTAAATTTATTAAAAAAAGTTGTTCATCAAAAAAAAGCTTCGGATAATTTTTCTGTGTATATTTTATTTAATAAAACGCAAGTACCTAAAATTTGAAGTTAGAAAATTATTATTATTATTATCGGTCTAAACGTTAATGTAGCCCCATTACAAATGTTTTTCCGAAATAAGCATTTTCGACAGTAATTTTGTTATATATTTCTCTAAATTAAAAAAAATTTGCATATGTTTCTATTTTTTGTTTTCAACTACAATATTTAACATCGACATGATCGATCCAAGTTTTAACATAACCCTCTTATATATGTTCTCGGGTGCCCTTGACTTGTTTACTGAGTATCCATATAATCGGTCTAAAATTTTGCACAGTTCGTATACAAATGTTCTCCCGAAATAATTTTAAGGGTTGCAAGTGGCTAAAGTATATATATATCTCTTTCGACATAACACTTTGTGTAAATTCATCACTAACCCAACCAAACTCTGTAAAAGTTTACCCATTTTTGAAGAAATTCCGTAGTGGGCGTTAAGCTGAAAATCAACTTAGCTCCTTTATGAAAGTAACCTTAACTTTTGTACAGTGTGTGCATATTGTGGTTGCTAATACAAAATAAATTGTGGTTTAGGATATAATTTTGTCTGACTACAACTTTGTAGTTGTTTTTTTTTAAATTTTTATTTACGCGTAATCGCTATAAATTTAAATTATTTTAATAATATCTTAAATTTTAAAAACAACATTTTATAGTTATTTGTTTAAACTTTCTAACATCTTATAATTGTTTCAATTTTTTCGGCCTTTAAGTTCATTATTAAAATTATGATAGCTTAAAATGAAATTTTTATTAAAAATTAAGTACTTACACAGAAATAAAAACATATTATAAAATCAAGAATTTTATTCTTGAATCTATGCAAAATCGTTTTTGAAATTTTTAAGTTCTATCCGTACTTAGAATTTCTTAAATAAAGCCTATTCAGAATGTTTCAACAAATCAAGCAGAAAAAAACTTGTTCTTTCAATATATTATTTTACACTCAAAACAACGTGTCTCGGTGGCCTAAAAATAGCACGCTGGTGCTACTGCGGAAAGTCCCTGGTTCGAGTCCCAGCTACGGTAAGTACAAAAATGAAATTTCTGAATTATAAGTAAGTATTATGTATCTATAAAATAAAATATAAAAAACTCTTCTTCTTTTAAAAAGCTCCATTAATCAAAAAAATTACACTTCAAATTTGGACTAATCTCGTTTACGCTTAAGTTAATTTTTTAAGCTAACATAGAGTACGGTTTCAAACTTAAATCAATCTTTTTCGGCTTAAATGTGGCTTAAAGTAAGAAATTCGTGCTGGTAAAATCTCGCTTGGTTTAAAAACTTTCCAATCCGTACTCACCGTACTTTTGACACTGCTACGGCTTGATTTAGGGTAAAGTTTACTTAGTTTTTTTGTGTGTAATGTAACTCCGATATTAGCCGAGTGTAATACATTTTCAAAATCAGCTATAATGTCTCATCAGCCCTCTTTCTATTTTGTACTTCTGTATGTTGAATATTAGTTTGGTCAATTTTAATAAACTTTAACTTGAATTTGAATAAATTTATATTCTGTATTGCCTAGACTGCATTAAATCCACATACACTCAAAAAGTTATTTATGTAAAATCAACTGGAAATCTATTTAAAGTAACTGAATATTCATTTAAAAACCGTCCAACAAATTTTCATTTAAATTAACAAAATATTTCATTTAAATTCAGACATCAAAAAATTAACTTAAATATTCGTCTAAAATTAATTAGATTTTCTGTTATTTACAGCGAAACACAAAGTATTAGAAAAAAAATAACAAAATTAAATATTACAAAAAAATAACTGATAAAATAAACTTCAACTGAAAATCAGCATTTTTGTTCATTTGAGTTTTTAAATAACCCTTCAAACCAGTTCAAAAAATATTGTTTTAAAATTTAACTGTTTTTTCATTTAAAAACAAACTTTACGTAATACTTCCTTAAGAACTTACAGTCAGTTACTGTAATAATTTTTTGAGTGTAAAGCCTAGTTACTTCTTTTATTTACTTTTATTTTTATTTTTTTTAGATAAAACTAAGTTTTTTAAAATTTTATTTATATTTAATTTGTCGTGCTATTATTTGATTAGTAAGATTGCTTTCAATAATTTTCTATTCATAATAATACATTGAGCAAGGTTTTTGTAATACATTTTATAGTGATTTATTTAAACTTTTTTATATCTTATTATAATTTTTAAGCAAGATAGTATATGAATATAATTCCATTATCCAAATTCTAGTTAAAGTTTGTTTAAATAGAACAAACTAGCATTCCACTTACAGAAGTACAGAATCGAAAGAGGGCTGACGAGAAATTGTAGCTGATTTCGAAAAAGGATTACACACGCCTAGCATCGGAATTCATCAATAATAAAAATTTCCATTCTAAGCTATCACAATGTAAATAATGAACTTAAAGCCGAATAAAAAGAAAGTATTATTTGAATGTTACCTCAAAAAATTGCAAGCAATTGCTTAAGCAATTATTTTCCAATTTAGAACAATGTCTTAAGTTTATCAATATCATTTACGACCACCGAACTCCCCAATATCCCTATAAAAAAGAATTTTTTTTGTTTCGATTAAATGCATTTCATTATGTGAACTAAGATTCTTTTGGTTTCTTATAATTGCGTTACACGTATTTACTATAAACTCTTTTTTGTGAGCTTTTAATGCTCTGTATTCCTTGTATTTTCATGTTATGCCACATGAAATGCATTTACATTAAAAAGTTGAAAAAAAATTATTAAGATGTTGTATGTCGTTAATATGATAGTAAAAAGTAAACAAAGTATTTGCTTAAAAGCTTAATAATGAACTTATAAAGGAACCATTATTTAAATTTCGCAAAAACTTCCATTTAATTCGACATTACCAAAATATTAAGGTCGTTAAAGCGACACCATTTTAACGATGACAACAATGCAGATAATTAATGTTACCGTGTAGTTTGTTGCATGTTATTGCAATAACAAAAGTTGTTAATGCAAATATTAAAGTAACAAAATTATTCACACACACACACTAACATACCTTAATATAAACTGCAAACTTTAAATGCACCACAAAAAACGTTAATGTATGTGCATTAAAAGCAACAACAAAATCAGGAAATATTTCAACATTTACCACAATAAATTTAAAAATATATAAAATTTTAACGGACCTTTTAGTTTGTGGTGCAAGTTGTAAATATTTAGTAAAAATATGTAAGAAAAAAGTTGTTAACAAACCAAAATTGACATACGGAAGTTGATTGAAACGGAAGCGAATTTTTTGTTAAAATTAATTTATTTTGCAGCTGCACTTTTAAATTAATTTTTTTGTATTAATATTTTTATTAAAACAATTATTTTCACTTGCTTAACATCATTTTAAAATAACAAAACATTTAATTTTTTTTTTAATTATTTTTTATAAATACATTTAGCACATTTAATATATTAAATACACACATACATTTTAGCTTAATTACACTATTAAAATTTTTTTTATTATTTTTTTTTTAAATTTATTGATATTACTTCTTTTTAAGCGAGCACGAGTTCAGAAACATTAACGTTACTTTAAGTGGTTGCACGACAACTAAATTGTTTCGTTTAGTAACAGCAATTCTATGGTCCTGAAAATCCTCGGGACAAATCATAACATTTCGTCGAAAAACGATTGTAAACAGTCTTCGTTTTACAAAACTGGTCGATGTTTGCTTGTGTTGCTTAGGGGCAATGTTGAAATGTTATTAACATGTTACCAAGCACCATCAACATGTGTATAAGCATTTGTTGGTTTTCGAAATTTCATTATGTATGCACCTTTAAAAATGTCGTTTTTAAGGAATTAAAAAAAAATTAAAATTAAATGAAAATAATTAATTTTTTATCTAAAAAAACAATTAAGAAAGCTATAGCCGATCAAGCTCGACCATTTTATACCCTACACCAAAAATTATTTTGGTATGAACTAAGTGAATGCAGGCTAAGTAGCTTTCGTAAATGGAGTTAAGCCGATATTCGGGTAAATGCCGACTACGATTAGTACGCTTAATTATAAACCACTCTTTACAGCTCTTTTCTAATCAAAATGGACGTGAAATTGTGTTAATATGCTCACCAAGGTATTATTGCTTTTTTTATTAAACAAATGTTTATATGAGAGCTTGGAGCACAAGGGGTTCATTTCTTCTTAAACTGAATTACAATGGGAATAAGTAGCTGAAGTTTATAGAATTTTAGGGCACAAGAAGATAATGTGGAATTTTTAAAGGTAGCCAATTAAGGCCACTTATTCTAGCACTTGTTACTAAAACACCACTTAAGCTTGGGGTACAAGGAGTATATGAGCACATAAGCCTGCAGTGATCCAACATAAACAATTTCTTTTTTACCTGGGCCGAGAGTGTGAAACTCTTAAAAGTTCTAAGCTTAAAATTTGAAATAACTGTCACTACGTTGATAAGTTTTGGTTGTATGTTTTCGAGAAACACCTTTTTTGGAAAAAAATTTTGAGAAACGTGTTTTCTAATAGTATATCTGAAGATTTTGAGAAACTTGTGGCAAACTGAAAAAAAAGAAAAAGACAATGCAAAATTAGGGAATTTATATTAATGTTATATCTTTTTTACATTGCAATGTCTAAGCTTTCATAATTCTGACACTTGGAACCTTTCATACAAAAATGATCACATAAATGAGCGAAAAAATTATACCAATATAAGAAGGAGAGCTCCCAAATTGGTTGAAAAATGTTGTTACTCGCCCAATTTTCTCCAAAAAACATTGCGAAACCCATAAATTTCAAAAACTTTATGCTATTCAAAGATATTTTTGTTAGGTAAGCTTAGGTAAGGTTGCTAAACTTATTACACTTAAGACAATCCCTCTTGTACATCAACATTCGAAGACCTTTTGGGTCCATTGTGCATTTCTTCGAGGAAAAACTGAGAAAGAGGAATAATATATACCACCAATTTATTACGAGCTATTTAAGAAGGCACTATCTCACAACAGAATGGAATAAGCTCGAAAAGTAATCAAAATTCAGGATTCAAAAAAAGAATTATGACTATTGAAAAATTTAACAAAGAACCTTGTAAAGAGTATTTAATTTAATTAGTTTTTGCGTTTTTTTTCTTGGGTAAGTAAGATTAGTCATAATGGGCCTGGAGGTCGCGAATTGCACTCGTCACTACCCTTCGTAACCTATTAGGTAATACTCACATATTTTTCGAGCACGGGATAATTTTCTTAATATTTTAAAAAAGTAAGAGCATAAAGGATTACCCCTGCGACCTTTCTATCTTTAAAGGTAATTTTATATTTATATATATTTATATTTATACGTTTAAAAAATTGTATCTTTTTTGTCTGATTAGATAAAGACATATTTTAGAATCTGTTTTATTCAGGAAATAGTATTCCATATTTCATCTAATACTTTTAATTGCAATTCAACTTTAACCTCTCTTTTTCTTATTATTAAAAATAAGACAATTGAACCACTTGTGCTTTAAACTTCTTATATAGAGTTGGACAAAAATTATGAGGATTGGAAAAAAACAGGTCCACGTTCATACATACATGTTTTTTACTGTTAAAGTACTTGCAAATGTTTAAAGAAGAGCTGTTTTATTAAAATCTAAAATAGGCCTTTTTCTAACTGTTTATAACTTGAAATGGAGAAAGATATAAAAAAATGTGAGAACAAAGGGCTTGGTAACAATTTCCCTTTAAAACTCAAGGAAATTTAAAAAATTATTCTAACAGTTTTTACCGAAAAGATTCTTTTACTTTTGAATAAATTTTTTAAGGTCGCAGGCAATATATGCCACTCCCTAGTCACCAATATGATAATCCATTGCTTTATCCGAAAAAAACAACTCCCAAGGTAATTTTCCATCACTCTTGTGTTTTCGTTTTTAAAAATAACACAATACAGTATTGTAAGACTTTACCAAAGTCTTGTTTTAAAAAATTTAAAAGCGTTTCCAAAGCTAAGACTTATCAAAAAAGAGGCAAGTTTTTTGAGCTTTTAACCACAACGAAAACAAGTAAGAGCGCTATATTCGGCTGTGCCGAATCTTATATACCCTTCACATTGACCTTTCGCAATCCCAAACTTTTTTTTCTTTGTAACCATTTTTTTACTTATGAAAAATATCTAATTTTTAAACTGGGGTCGGTGTCATTTTTTAACTCTCCACGGGTGACGGGGAAGTTGTAGGGGTTTTTATCCTAATTTTTAAAAATTTTGCATGGCAACCCACTTAGAGGGTGGAGATACGGGGTAAGTATATTCTAGGAATATGTTTTGGAGGGGAAACTAATGGGGGTCGGTCGTACACTTTATTGCTCTAAGGCAAATTCTGAAGAAGTTGTGGGCATTTTCTTATCATTTTTGTAAATTTTGTATGGCAACCCCATTAGGGCGTGGAGATAGGGGGTAAGTATATTCTAGGAACATGTTTGGGAGGGCAAACTTATGGGGATCCGTCCTATACTTTATTGCTCTAAGGCCAACTCTGAAGGGGTTGTGGGCATTTTTACATCATTTTTGTAAGTTTTGTGTGGCAACCCCCTAAGGGCGTGGAAATAGGGGGTAAGTATGTTCTAGGAATATGTTTGGGAGAAGAAACTAATGGGGGTCGGTCGTACACTTTATTGCTCTAAGGCCAACTCTGAAGGAGTTGTGGACATTTTCATATCCTTTTTGTAAATTTTGTATGGCAACCCCCTTAGGGCGTGGAGATAGAGGGTAAGTATATTCTAGGAAAATGTTTGGGAGGGCAAACTAATGGGGGTCGGTCGTACACTTTATTGCTCTAAGGCCAACTGTGAAGAAGTTGTGGGCATTTTCTTATCATTTTGTAAATTTTGTATGGCAACCCCCTTAGGGCGTGGAGATAGAGGGTAAGTATATTTTAGGAATATGTTTGGAAGGGAAAACTAATGGGGGTCGGTCGTACACTTTATTGCTCTAAGGCAAATTCTGAAGAAGTTGTGGGCATTTTCTTATCATTTTTGTAAATTTTGTATGGCAACCCCATTAGGGCGTGGAGATAGGGGGTAAGTATATTCTAGGAACATGTTTGGGAGGGCAAACTTATGGGGATCCGTCCTATACTTTATTGCTCTAAGGCCAACTCTGAAGGGGTTGTGGGCATTTTTACATCATTTTTGTAAGTTTTGTGTGGCAACCCCCTAAGGGCGTGGAAATAGGGGGTAAGTATGTTCTAGGAATATGTTTGGGAGGGAAAACTAATGGGGGTCGGTCGTACACTTTATTGCTCTAAGGCTAACTCTAAAGAAGTTGTGGGCATTTGCTTATCATTTTTGTAAATTTTGTATGGCAACCGCCTTAGGGTGCGGAGATAGGGGGTCGGTCGTACACTTTATTGCTCTAAGGCCAACTCTGAAGAAGTTGTGGGCATTATCATATCATTTTTGTAAATTTTGTATGGCAACCCCGTTAGGGCGTGGTGAGGTAAGTATATTTTAGGAATATGTTTGGGAGGGAAAACTAATGGGGGTATATGATACATTTTTTTCCTCTACGGGCGACTCCGGGGAAGTTGTAGCGGTTTTTACCGTATTTTTTAAAATTTTGTATGGCAACAATGTCAGGGGCTGGAGATAGAGAGTAAGTATGTTCCACAAAAATGTTTGGATGGAAAAAATAATTTGGGTCGGTCTTACATTTTACCTTTGTAGGAGAACCCTGGAAGCCGTAGGAGCGATTTTAAAAATGTTTAAATTAAGCTTTGTATGGCAACGCTGTTATATGTATGAACACTTATACCAATAAAATTTTTATTTTGGGTGTGTTTCAACAATATCAACATGACTGATTCTGTTTTTTTCTTTTTTTGTTGTTTTTTTTTGTTGTTTTTTTATTATTACATGTAAAAGTATGTTCTTTGTTGTTGTTGTAGAATCAAAAAAACGAGGTAGTCTTGGTTTTTTGCTTATATCTCGGTCATTTATCGGGCGATTTTGCTGAATTTCAATACCGATTTTCTCGTGACTATCTGTGACAGTTTGATACCACATTTGGGTCTATGCGATATCGGGAGGCTTCAGAAAGTTGATTTCAACCATAACACGGACAGACGGTCAGACGGACATCGCTAAATCGGCTTCCCTATCTATAAGGATCCAGAATATATATACTTTATAGGGTCCCAAATGGATAATAAAGTAATTACAAACGGAATGACAAACTTATATATACCCTTATCACTTATGTGAAGGGTATGAAAATAAGTTAAATTTGCTTTGGGGATGCATTTTAAAGTGACTCAAAAACGTAAAACGAAAAATGTAGTTTTGAAAATAAAAATAATATATTTTAATGTTGCTCGTTTGACAACTAATATAAGACTGACTATTCTAAAGAAAACTTAAGTTATAAATTCATGTGTATGTAACAAAAAGAGTTGACGAATGCAAATAAAAATTATGAACGTTTACAACTCGGCCTTTCCTGACTACTCAGCGTCCTCGCTGAAGTAATTAACATCATCTTCGGCATTTGAGGGTGGGAAGGTACCCCAGGGTTTTAGTCCATCTAAAGCGTATGCGGAACAATAGTGTCGCTGCTTTCGGCTCGTTCCGGGTAAGTTCATCTTTAGTTAACTGATGTCCGAGAAACGGTATGCTGCGTCTAAAAAAATCGCACTTTCGAGGGTTTAAGGTTAACCAAAATTCTCGTAATGCCATAAACACGCGTTTTAACTTCTGCAGCACCCCAACTCCAGTTTCCGCTCCAACAAGTACATCGTCCATGTAGTGGATCATATCTTCCCGGTTCACACTGTCTCTTAACTTCATCATCAGACGTTGGAAGGCCGCAGAGGCATTTTTAAGCCAGAAAGACATCCTCTTGAACTTGGATATACCGTCGGTTGTGACAAATGCTGTGTATTTTCGGCTTTGAGATTCGATAGGTATCTGGTGGTAGCCGCTGTTTAAATCCAACGTCGAAAATATTTTATACTGCACTGCTTCATGCAATCTCTCCTCTATATTAGGCATTGGATAAATCTGCTTACTCATACGACGGTTTAACATTCGGTAATCGCCACAAAATTGGTCAGTTCCATCTTTTTTCCCCACGAGCACTATTGGGCTGGCGTATTCTGCCTCCGATGGTGCAATTATATCATTATACATTAGGTCTTCTATCATTTCGTTACTTATTCTTCTTTTAGGTTCCGGGATTCGGTAAGGGGCCTGCGCGATGGGTTGATTTATATCCAAGTCTATTTTAAGCTCTACTTCGTTCGTTTTCCCAATCTGACTTAAATCGACAGCAACCACGTCCTTACAACAGGTAATCAACCCCACCAAGGCTGACTTTGTTTCTACTTCTACGTCACCAACTACAACATCGACTGGCAGATTTCCCAAGCTTTCATTATCGGTTTCAAATCGGAAGTAACCATCCCCTACTACCCCTCTTATTTTTTTACTAACAAAAATACTTTGCCCAAGAAGGACGTCAGCATCTAAAAAATCATCCTCTGCAACATAAAATATCGTTTCGAACTTTACGTTATCAACTTCCAACATGGCCTTAATAAACTGGCAGAGTGTACGCCGTCCACCGCAAATTCCTTTTATCGTCATTGAACAAGGATACGATTCGCATAAAGCTTTGCTTACAGCGGTTTTCCGGATTATGTTACATTGACCCCCTGTATCAACAAACGCTCCGAGTTCTACGTCATTTAATCGTATCTTGCGAATAAATATATCGTCGCGCGTCTTGACACTACGAATACTTTGAGTTTGTCTGCCGCAGTTTTGTGGTTCGTTGCGCCGGTGAACCTTCTGGCAATCAACGCAGCGTGGACGTCGCTGGGGTTTTGGACAATTCGACGCAAAATGCCCATCCTCAAAACAGTTATAACACTTATCGTTTTTCCTAACCGTTTCAGTCGTTTCCGATTTTAATTTACTTGCTACAGGGTCACCTTTTAAACCGCAGGGTGTAGTCCCACTGTCTTTCGGTGGCATATTGCGCAAATATTCTGAGAACGTTTCTCGCATTTCGCGCAATGACGTGAATCGAATGGCTGCTGTCGCTGCTTGAAGATCTCTGTGTTTCAACCCGTCGCGAGTATACTTTATTATCGCTTGATCGCTTAACCCAAACTTTCGTCCCAGAGCAGAAATTCTGAAGCAGTAATCTATGATTTCTTCGTTGGGCTCTCTCTGAGTGTTGCATAGCTTCTTATGAACTTCCGCTTCATTTAATCGCACTCCAAATTCTTCGACAAGCTCTACTGATAACTCCTGCCAATTCGAATACATGTCTACCGAGCCATCGAGCCATAACTTAGCTGACCCTTTCAATTTACTGAATACTGCCAACAACAGGCTCTTTTCTTCCCATCGATAAGCACACATAGCAGTATTAACCCGATTCACGAATTGTTCGGCAGATAATGACCTATCATCAGTCGGATTAAACTCCGGAATCGTCTCAGCTATTTCTTTAACGGAATAAGAGCTACGACCAGTTGATACAGGAAAATCGGGCGAAGAAACATTTTCCCTAAGAGGCACAGCTACTGAAACATTTGGCTGTGACGGCTCCCTAACGCTGCGACTTATGGTCGACATTAACTGTTGCATCATATTTCGCAACTCGTCTATTTGATTTTGAACGTTTGTTTCGGGAAGATCTGTATCAACTTCATCTGATCCCGTATCTTCAATTAACCGCTGTATCAACTCATTTTTATTACCCGTACTTGGCAAGTTCCGATCGCGTAGTATTTGCTTTAACTGGTCAACTTTTAATTCCGATGCATTAACCATGTTGTTTTCGTTATCTTATTTTAATGTTATTCTTTAAATGTCTACAACTATTACCCGTTCAGTTGTCCGTTTTTGTTTTCTTTCATGCGCGTACAAACAAATATACATATATATGTATTTATTTCTGTGTAGGTTTTTTATCCCACTTCTGAACTAAAACGAAAAATGTAGTTTTGAAAATAAAAATAATATATTTTAATGTTGCTCGTTTGACAACTAATATAAGACTGACTATTCTAAAGAAAACATAAGTTATAAATTCATGTGTATGTAACAAAAAGAGTTGACGAATGCAAATAAAAATTATGAACGTTTACAAACGATATCTACAACTGTAGCTTTAGCATGGTCAAAGACGCATCAAATGCAAAAAAAACTTAATTTTTTTGTTTTCTAAAGCAACTAGGTACCATTAGGTGAAAACGACTACTAAATTTTTAAATTTTTTTACCACGATTCAATTCTGAAAACTATAGTCAGTTTTTAAGCAAACAGCAAAGGCTTTGGGAAAGATATCTCAGTCAAGAGATATATTTACGACTCAAGTTAATTGTTTGAATTTATTTGCAGACTTCATGTTTTTGGCAATTTTTAAGCATTGCTTTTCAGAAATTCTGTTTAGATTTAATATTTGCCAAAACTAAAAGTTTGACTTCACTGCCGTTACAAGGAGGCGTTTTGTGGCAAGTGTTGCCCTGCTGTAAATTAGGGTTTCAATTAGCTTTAAAACAGCAAACGCACATGTTGTTTTAGAATAGGGGGGTCAATCTTAAGCCACACAAAAAGGGCATTATACACAAAATGTAATTTCTGTATAGCTTAAGATTGACAAGCTTATTCTAAAACAACATGTGCCTTCACCGTTTTAAAATTTTTAGAGGTTCATTGCTTGTCCATAAATGTCTGCCATACCACAGAAGCGCAGGTTAACAATGGAAAAGCTACTGTTCTTATAGCCAATGTAGGTATAGATACCATTGATTATTTTAAGAGGCAACGTTCTCAAAAAAGAACTTATGATCCAATATAAACGTTTCTCCTTTTTTCGAAAATAACAAAAAGAAGCAAATAAGGGTGAAAGGCACCTTTAAGGTAACACTTCTGACAAAAAACGACGGTACCGTGAAATAACTCCCAAATGAAATAACTCCCAACGAAAATGAAATAACTCCCAATCGAAAAAAATGAAATAACTCCCAACGGTAAAAATGAAATAACTCCCAATGTTTGTGAGTTATTTCATAAAAGTCACAAAAAAGTGAAATAACTCCCAAATGAAATAACTCCCAACAATAATGAAATAACTCCCAACGAAAATGAAATAACTCCCAACGAAAATGAGATAACTCCCAATTAAAATACATATATATAATGCGAAAACCTTTTGTATCCATAAATTAGATGTTACTAGCGTAAAATTATTTTCTAAACAAACAAACCAAATGACTGCCGGCCTCCGTCTGGACGCAGGATAAGTTAACTCACGTGGATCGAACCACCGGCTTCGTTACAGCCTTAGGACAGGCGCGTGGACTTGAGGCACCTTTTTGTTTAAATAATTTTTTAATAAAAAAGAGTTATTTAGATAGCCGGCCTTCGGCCGGGCGCAAGGAAAAAAAATCCAGTGGATTCGAACCGCCGGCTTCGCAGTAGCCTTCGGCCGGGCAATGGACTTTAAGCTCTACTGCTTTCCATATAAAGCTTCGCCAAATAAAACATGAATTTTATGACACTTTAGTTATGAAGCTGCAAATACATCCGATGCACTACTGTGTAAAGTACATTCCCCGGCCGAAGGCTACTGCGAAGCCGGCGGATCGAGTCCGCTAGAGTTTTTTTCCTTGCGCCCGGCCGAAGGCCGGCTATATACCCACGGTTTTAAAACCCCAAAACTTTTAAATAAATGTCACCTTGTATACTAGCGTGATTAAATTTTTTTAAATGCTCTGGTATATACACTTGCTTTTAGTAAAATGAAATAACTCCCAACAAAAATGAAATAGCTCCCAATAAAAATGAAATAACTCCCAATAAAAATGAAATAACTCCCAATGATAGAAAATGAAATAACTCCCAACGAAAATGAAATAACTCCCAACACTTTGAAAAAATGAAATAACTCCCAACAAAATTTCATTGGGGGTTATTTCATTTGGGAGTTATTTCATTACGAAATAACTCCCAATGAAAAATAATGAAATAACTCCCAACGCATTGGGAGTTATTTCATTATGAAATAACTTCCAATTTGTATGGAAAAAAATTGGGAGTTATTTCATTTTTTCATTGGGAGTTATTTCATTTGGGAGTTATTTCACGGTACCAAAAACGATATATGTACATAATTTTTTTTTTTATAAAAATCTTACGAAAAAAATTTTATTTAAAAAAAAAAAATTCCTATAACTCTTCACTTTTATTTTTCTACGTTACATTTCTGTTTAAAAATGACATACATAGATGGGACTTATCTAATTTTTTTTCAGATTATAGAGCTTTGAAAAAATATATTTTACGTTTAAATCAGCGTACACTTTTATACAGGGTACATTAAACCAGATAACATTAAGGCCTGTATGAGTGTACCCTGATAGGCACTGTTAAGACCACATTAGATTATGAATTTTTCTTGATATTTTTTGAAAGTGAACGTCAGACTTATTCCTTTGGTATAAAATTAAATATTTTTTTATGTTCACTTCCCCAAATGCAAAAAGGAAAAGCAAAGGATTTTTTTTTTAAATTGGCCTTAATCTACCTGGGGCCAAATCGTCGCATTCGATTCGAATCGAAATTTCACTCGATCGATCGAGTTGTCAATGCTTTAAGTATAGGAATTCTAATAAGAATTTTAAAATTTCGATTCGAATCGAATGCGACGATTTGGCCCCTGTATTTTTGTACCCTGGCTTTCTCTGGTCTGAATAAAATGTTTTAATCAAAGAATGTAGTAGTTTTACTGAAAACTTGAACAAGAACATTAAATGGTTTCTGTTTTTAAAAAATAAAGCGTAAATTTTTAATTTCTTTTATATTATTTTACATCAAAATATTTATTATTTTACTCCTGCTGCACATAAAAACTTTGAAACCAAGAAATTTTAATGACATTAAGTTGACTTTGATAAAACTTAATATTATTAATGACAACTTAAACTTTCCAGTTTTAATCTTAATATTGACAATTTGATTTTCAAATCATTTTAACCGCATCCTTTAAAAAATAAAAATTTCAATCGTATCTGCCATTAATGAGTTTTTTACACACGCGTATCATAAAAACTTCAAATTAAAAACGAATATTGACATACTTACATGTGTATATATGTATGTATGTTCAAAAATGATATTAAAACAAAAATTTTTATATGTTCGTTCCACTTATCGTTGCCATTTAATTATCCTCCACACCAAACACACTTTTTAAAATTAAATTTTAATTTTTGTTTTAAGCAAACGTGGCATTGTTTTAACAAATAAAAAGAACGACAAAAACAACAACAACTGCAAACATCATCAACCATGTGATTAGAAATAGAAACAATTTATTTAAAAGTTGAAAGATGGTTGATATAAAAGTAATAGGTGACAATAAGGTGACAAAGTGATATACATACATGCAAACATACATATATAAAAACTCACACATATGAAGGATAGACAGACAGAAAAGCCAAGAAACACTCACTTGATGTAACATCTAAGTATTTTCGACACTTTTAATGAAATGACAGTAATGATTTCAACATCACAACGGCATCGACAACATCCCCCAATAACAATAAGTTTGAAATGTTTATTGCTGTCATATATGGATGTTTGTGTCTCCTTTTATTTGTAAAGGTGTGTGTGTGTGTGCACATGTATCATACCTTCTTACATCAACATAAAACAATTTTTATTATTAAGGTAAAAGAGTATTAGACTTGTAGACAATAGAAATCCTTTTTTGATAATTTTATATGATGTTTTTACAAAAAAATAAAGAAAAGTGTGTGTAAAACAAAATAAAATCTTCAGCATGAAGATGAATCAGTTAAAGTCTCCTTTGAAACAACCTTTTTCAACTAAATGAAGAGAGAAATAGAAATAAATTTTTAAAAGTGAAATTTAAAAAAAAAATACTTAAGTGTATATTGCTTTTGATAAAGAGTTTTTTGTTTTAATCTAAATACACAAACATTTTGTTGTCTTATTTTAACGTAAGTAATATAGAACAGTGGGGCAAATGGTTATCCAAAGAATATTATATTGTAAATGAGAATATAAGTAGAGAAATAAAAAAATTTATATATTTAAAATATATCATATTTATTTGAATTTAAAAATATAAAGTACAAGATGTAAGCGACATTTAAATAGAGTGATATAAACAGTGCTAAATCACAAATTTTTTTTTTCTTTTAAAAGTAGTTTTGTCTCACTATATTGTGACCTTTTTCACCAATCCAATCTGAAAAAGGTTATTTCGCAATTTTAACTCATACATATATGAAAGAAATTTTAAAAGCGTAGTAAAATAGAAAAAAATTTGGTTCTCCCACAGAGTTTTATATTGTCTGTTTTGAGGATTCAGACACGTAAAAAATAACCAAAGAACATAAGGACAGGTTTGTCCTTAATACGCTTACACGAAATACCTTAAAACATGGAAGACACATATTAGTTTGAAGAGAAGGAACACTGATTTAAATTTTTGTTTTTGAGATTCGATACTGATTCATTAATGAACTGTAAAAAAAGATTCAGAAAAAAATTATCCAAAATTTTTAGAAGAAATTAACAAAAAATAACATAAAAAAAGGTAATTTAATGAGATCAGCATTGCGGCAATAGTTTTATAAAGAAAAGAAAATTGATAATTATTCAGAAAAGACCAAAATGTTAACCAATGTTGTTTTAAGTAAAAAAAATTAGTTTAGAATTTCTTTTATTTAAACATTCAACATTTCTTATCGCCCATTGTGCTGTTATATGTATATGCAGATTCATTTTCTAACTTCTCTAGAAGGGCTAAATTGTTGTCATGCTTTTAACGTGATTATACGAGGTTTTTACAAAGACTGCTACAACTATGCTATGAAAGGAAAGGTTACAGCTTTTACCTACATACACCAAATTGACAAATTTAATAAATTTTTCGTAAAAAATACAAAAGTTTGTACAATTGCAATTTTGCTACACCTTGGTAAGTATGTACATATATGTGGGTATGTGTTTAGTATGCTCTATAAATTTTATTACATTTATATGTCTGACTACCTCTGTACCTCTTTTGTTTTTAATATGATTTCGTTAAGAGATAAATTTTCAAAAATTTATTTCCTTTTTTATCTTCAATATTTTGGTTTCACTTTTTATTGACTCATTTGTTTTTAGTTGGTTTTGCTAAATTGAGATAATAGTTTGTTTGATAAGATGCAAATGGCCTTGTTACAAAAAGATTACTGTTTATAATACAACCATTTATTTTTTTTTATTAAAAATTTCATTGCAGAAGCAACTGTGGTAAACTTAAATTATCAAGCAAATTGTGATATAAAGATAAACATTTTTGCCCCAACCCTCTGTTGAGAGTTTGCTTTGTGTTGGTATGAAATAGTAAATTTTTGAGCCAAAAACCCTTTAACAAAGCTAAGTGCACAACTTTTCTAGCGGCATAACAAAAAAATTTTTTTTTTTTAAATTTATGCCAAGAACCGCTGAACCCAAAATTGCGCCGACGCACGTGGGGGTTTTAGGTATAAAACTGGGAATTGATTGAAAAATTAAACTTTTGAAAACCGAAAAATGCATATACATGGTGTCCGCCTGCAAGGTACGAGTATACTACTTTGTTTGTTTAAAATTTTTGATTAAATAAAAGAAAATCGATCTTATATTTATAAATGTTTTACTTAACACAAATGTTTGCTTTTTAATTTGGCTTAAGTTCATATAATTTCTGTTTATTAGAAGAAATTAATATTTTCCAATGTTGAAAGAAACTTTTATTTGAAAAAAGCAGGGTTTTCTACCGCTACTAGCCGAGTAGCATGCATTTTCGAAAGCAGCTACGCAATTTCATCATCAGTATTCTTTGAACGGTAGTAGTGTCTTTTGGTTGTAAACATCACCTATTTAACTTACATGTAACAGTGAAAGGGATACGGTATGAGTGAGAAATTATATGAACTTAAGCCAAATTAAAAAGCAAACATAAATAAAAATAGCATGTTTTACTTAATGTCGGCAATTATCTATAAAATACAATATCAAGTAAATGTCCTCCTTTGTTAGCCTCACAAATGCAAGCCATTTTGAGCATATTTTTTGTTACATGCTGTTTTGTTTGCATAAACGTTGCTTTTCAGATATCCCCGTGGAGGCCAATTAACATCACCATTTCTTGAAATAACTTGTTGTGGAAAGAGGTCTCGAAGTAACTCTATTGAAATCCTGGCTGGACCCGGCTACGTCTTGTTGATACGACATGTTAGCTAAGCCCAAAGCATGCAGTTGTGGTGTTAAAATATTTTTAATCATATCACGATATCGCTCCCTATTGAGTTACCGTTACGCCGTTTTAAGTTTCGACAAAGTAAGGTCCAATGATTCCTCCTGACAAAATAGCACCCCAGGCTGTCACTCTTAATTGATGTTAATGTGACTTATGAACAATTTTAAAGTTTTCCATTGCCCAGGAACGAATTTTCCTTTATTTACATATCTATTCAAATAAAAATATGCCTTGTCACTCATTATGATTTTCGATGTTGTCATGTTTTACCGATTAAAACACGTTGGTTTACTGAGTATTTATCCATTATAAATTTTCCATGTCTCTACGTCAGGACTGCCAAATATGACTGTCAAGACTAACGTTTTTCAAAATGGCGGCAAAACAAAGTAGTACCTTGCCAGCGGACACCCTGTACAAGTCAAAATTTTGCTTCATTTACAAAAAAATTTTGTTTATCAAAACTACAATTATGGAGCTATACATACACCTTTAAAACTTGACCTTTTTTAGCGTTTTTATTATATGCAGGATAAATTTCAACACTTTTTTACAAAGTATATTTAAAGTAAAGCGGTCCAGTTATATAGACTATAATAGATATACAACTAAAATATATTTTTTTTGCATATTTTAATTACTAAGTAATTAATAAAAGTCCAGCCAGCGCAAGAATAAAATCTATATTCTCATAACTTTTTTTTTTCATATATTTTATTATTGAATCTTCGCTTAAGCGAACTAACAATAAGTATTCAAATCTTAAAACTAAGTAATTAATACTAGTCCAGCCAGTACTATACTAAAATTTAAGTTCTCACAATAAGGATAGCTAATTTCAAAAGTTTCATCTAAGAGCAATAGTATCCCTTCTTTTTAGGCTATCTAAGACGTTTCGAGCAAGCAGATTTGGATGTGTTTCCAGATTATTTCAAAACTTGTGCACATAATTTTGAATTTCGCATTTAACTGGGGATCCTTGTGGATGTTACTGTTTTTAACATACCAGTTAATATTTTTGGAATTTTATTTTTACGGCGTTGAGTTTTTCCTATGTGGGCGGCGAAAGCACTGATTTACTTTCAAAATCGAATTGTACAGAAAAACTTTACAATCGATATAAAGTGCAGAGTCTTTGCCAATAAGGCAATCAATTTCTGTAGCTTTAAGTTTCATTTGCGTCAAGTTGGCATCTATATGTGACTTCCATGTAGGGTGACGCCAAGGCATTTTGTCGCAAAAGGTTGAGGCACTATATGGTTGTTTATAAAGATTGGAGAGCACGTTTTTTTGCGTAAAGTCAAGGTAACCTATTTACATTGTTTTGTTTTTTATTTTGTTTCCCATAGCTTTGCCATTTCTATACTTGGATTACGTGTTGTTTCAGTTAGTTTGAAGCCTCTTTACGGTCATTATGACTTCAGAGCAAAGCGGTATCATGAGCAAATGCTGACGAGCGTGTAAAATTATTTGTTGGCATATCTGCTGTGTAGAGCATGCACAGAGTTCAACCTACTATATACTCCCATGATGTACACCTGCCCTTATTGGTTGAGAGCAACTTAAAAGTTTTCCCTCTTTAATCATAAATGGTTGACCAGTTAAGTACTTTTTTAAAAGGTTAAAGATATTATAATAAGTTCAACTTTAGTTTGTTAAAAAGGTCTACATACTTTATCGAAAGCATGAGAAACGTAAATGAAAAGCGCAGAGCAGTTCTTCTTTTCCTCAAAGGCTTTTTTTATAACCTGCACCAACCTATGAGTCTGTTTGATGGTACTATGCTGGCTTTTAAAACCAATTGGTGTTTTTCAAAAAAATTTCAACATGTAAGGTATAGGGATCCCCCTTTGAAGAATCTTTACCAGGCTTGGGAATCATCCTTACCAAGCCAATTTTTCATATTGGCGAAAAATACTTGAGGCGTATTATGGCGTCAAAATTAAAAAGAATTATTATTTTAGCTTAAAAAGGTTTCTTTTAAAACATTTTGTTGCTTATTTTATTAACGCCAGGAGATTTTTTTCATTTTAGTTAGCGAAAAGCTCTGCAACATCTAAAAATCAGTTACGTATGTTTATAGGACATCTAGAAACACAGGCGCTAATCCCCTCACGTCAGTGCATGTATTTGAAGTGAACACATTCATTTAAAGACTTGCAAGCAGATCGCACTAAAAAAAATTTCTAAACTAAATTTTCGAAAGCGAATAAATTACAAAATTAAATAATTCAAATGTGTTAAGTATTGATGAAATTGAAAATTGATAAAGCAAGATGTTTTAAGGAGGAGTAACTTTTTATTACATTAAGAATTCATTTGAGGTCGAGAAACACATTTTTGGTTTATCCACTTTTTGTATCTGCCACCTAGAAAAGAATTGTAGCTACGCCAATGGGCCCACCAGATAATTAGCATGAGCAGCCACTGCAGAATATATAAAACAAAATTTGGCTTCTCATGTTCCCATGTTTTACTTAGAAATTTTCGTAGTTATAGGTTGCGACGGTGTTTGCCTTTAGAATTAATTTGCACAATGCATTGTCGGTGTAGTTACTGGTATATGTTATTGTCCAATGTAGAGCAAACTTGATAAGTAAAATCTGCCCCTTTTTTTGGCATCGCTAATCGAAATTAAGGGTCTTAAATTTCTTCTGGAATGCAAGAGATTTTCTGTGATGGTATAAGGGATATTTTAAAGCAAACCTTATACAGGGTGTCCGCCGGCAAGGTATACTACTTGGTTTTACCGCCATTTTGATAAACATTAATCTTGGCAGTTCATATTTGGCAGTCGTGAATGAGAGACGTGGCAAATTTTTTTTTTGAAAAATTTATAATACACCAACGTGTTTTAATCGTTAAAACATTTTATAAAAACCAGTCATCGATTTTTATGAAAAAATCGTATTGAGTGTCGAGGTACATTTTTATTTGAATTGATATGTGAATAAACGGATTTGTCGATTCTGCGCTATAGAAAACCCTCAAATTTTTTATCAGTTACCTTTGGATCCATTAAAGTGCCAGTCTGGTGTTCAATTTGGTCAGGAGGTATCACTGGACCTTACTTAGATGGTAACTGTAAATGGAGAGTGATATAGTAATATGATTGAAAACTTTTTAAGCCACAACTCCACGCTTTGGGCTTGGTTAACATGCGGTATCAACAAGACGGTGCAAATGGCCAGGATTACAATGGTATTACTGCGATTCCTCTTTCCACAAGAAGTTATTTTAAAAAATTGTAATGTTGATTGGCCTCCACGATTGACTCAAGGTGACATTAACAAAATACCTCGTGAAATGTTTGAGAATATAATGAAAAATGTGTTCAAAAGGACTCGTGTTTGTGAGGCAATTAAAGGCGGACATTTATCTCAAATTGTATTTTATACATAATTGCCGAAATTAGATTAAACATTTATCAGTATAAAATCCATTCTCCTTTATTTAACAAGAAATTATAAATAAAGAAAATAGTTTACCTTACCGGCGGACACCCTGTAACTTCTCATAAGGTCTTGGGTTATTATGCTCGAAAACATGCAGAATATATGGGTCACATCCTCATGGTCATATGTATAATACTTTTTAAATGATTTCTGTGTTGATATTTTCGTCAAATGGCATAACTGTAGTTTTTGTATAAAAACGCTTTAAGAATTGTAACATTTTCCTTAAACCTTAAAGTTTATAATATTTTTCAATGTTTTAGTCTTCTTATGAGCTTTTCGTTTTAAGAAGAAAATACGATTATTACCTTTTGTTGTTGTTTTTGGCATAATTGTTTTTTCTTTTCCTTCTAATTTAAGTATCTTTTTTTATTTTTCTCTACTTTACATTATTGTCTGTAGCTTGTTACCGATATTGTTACAATTGTAAGAATAAAAAGAAGCAAATAATGACTTGTTTTACCTCAAACACTTTCAAACATACACACGAACACACACAGACAAGCACTTCTAATATTTATAAATTTTTGTTTGTATGTGGGGGGTGTGTGTTTCCATTGCATTTATGTAAACCTATTTGTATAATTGTCTGTTATTTTAGCCGTAAACGAAGAGAATTTTTTTTAGCACAAAGGAAGTTCCTCAATTATTCTTAATGGTTTGTAAATTTAAATTTTATAAAGTTCTTTTATTCTTTTTGTATATTTAATTAAGTTTATTTTCACATTGTATTTATATTAATGTTATCAATATCGTAAGTAGCAACGATGGTGCAAAATGATATTTTGCGAAATGTGTAAAACAGAAAAATATTTTATTTTTTGCTTAATTTTAAGGCAGTCCTAATAAAATCAAAGTTGGGATTATCTTTTATGAAAAATAAATTTGATTGTTAAGTTTAAGCTGCATGCAATAGTTGCAAATTATAATATATTTTACTTTTTATTTATTTATCTTTTTTATTTAATTACTAGACTAAAAATTTGACTTCATTCCCCAAAGCATTTAGAAATCTAAAAAAAATAGGAGAAAAATCTTTCTGAACAGGACACTCTTATAATTTGCTCTTAATTGTTGTTTGTTCTTCCTTAAAATTTTTATTGTCATTTAAAATTTGTATTCTTTTTCCCCCATTATTTTTCTATCGTTTTTTATTTGTTTAGATTTGATGAAAAAAATATATTTGCGGTTTTCCTGAAATTTCTGTAAACTATGACAGTTGGATTTTTGTATTATTTTTTATAACAATTCATCATTGTCATCATGAGATGCATATGTATTTATGTGTACATAGAATTACTTTGTTAAGGCAGTGCTTCCGTTTGTCCTCCATTCATGTTCCATTACAAAATTGCATATATGCACTAGCCGCAGATACGAGGTGCAGCTTTGTATTTTATACTAAATAACCCTCTTGCGATTTTAAACATAGGAATTTTTATGGATAAAATTTTTTTAAATTAGTGGTAGTGTCTGTTAAAAAAAAAATTTTAAATAGATTTGTCCATTTCCAATTTAAAAAAATTCAAATTTTTCTACGTTGAATTTTCTCTATGATAGAAGCGAAAGCAGTGCCCAGTTATTGGCCAAGCTTCATGTTGGTTTCATAGTCAAGCTGTAAAGTAGAAGTTTTAAATCGAGTCGTGGTACATACGTTCAACAAGCTGGCTGCCTTAAGGAATTCCAACTTATATTGCTCAAACAAACCCTAAATGTTATCTTACTCTGATGATAAACTGTCGGTCGGCTGTACTTTTTTAAAAGCATATAAGCATAAAGTGTTTAAGCAGTAATAAGGCTTTTAAAATAAAAAAAAAATTATTTCCTTTGTTCTGCAATGCAGTTCAAAAGAAATTTTCCTCGCTAATTTTTATTAAAATCTAAAGTTCCTTTATTACTTTAATTATAACGAGACTCTTTTTTAATCTAGAAACCCGATACGTATTTTTATAGGTCGTCTTACAACAACTCAGTGCATGTATTGCTGATGACCACGCTTTTTTTAATGGTTTGCATAAAAATCCCACCTCTAAGGCTGCACGTGTTGGTTTTACGATAACGGGTATTCTAAGACCTTTGGCGCATCACCATACAGAAATATTATTTTTAAGCTGTTTTTTGTGCCCCCAGCAAATTTTTTAATTGCTCTGTTCTTAGTTTAGCTTAGTTCAAAGATAGTAATTACAGAAATTCTATTGACTATGCCGGTATTCTTTTCAGTAGCCAGTTTGCGGCTTCTCACTAAGAATATACAGGGTGTCTGGTAGCAGATTTATAATTTTAAACTTAAGTAAAAAACTTTTGCCTTTTAGTTTGGCTTAAGTTCATATAATTTCTTTTTATTAGAAGAAATTATTTTTTTTCCGTTAATGTTGAAAAAAACTTTAATTTGAAAAAAGCAGATTTTTCTACCGATACTAGCCGAGTAGAATGCATTTTGGAAAACAAAAATTTGTATTAAAACAATTAGTTTAATAATAAATAAAAATTAGCAATAAACAAAAAACTTAATAATTGACACAAAGCTTTGTTAAGAGCATTGAACGATAGAATGAAAGTGTAAAGTGGTAAACTGCAGTAAACTTAATTCAGTTGAGCTGATTTCTCGACAAATACTTTTTTAAGCCACAAGAGATTGGAAACTGTCAATTTAAGCTCTCACTTTGAGATAGTCCTATAAAAAAAATCCGTAGAAGTTAGATCGGTCCCCACCGGTGGCCATGGGACTGATCAGTTTTTGGTGGAAATTTTCTCGAAGCAAATTCATGTGTGTGCAGTCGCACGATCTCGTTGCTCGGAGTGGGGGGGATAATTTTAACTACATAGACATGGGGTCGGACCACTTATTAAGCTCGAGGAATTTTGTTACATTCATTAAAAAATGTTTTGATTGAATCTAACTTAATATTTGAAATAAAGCAATATTCTATTACAAAAATAACAAAATCATTTCATATTAAAAAGTTAACAAAAAGGCTTCTTTCTTATAGCTTAAACCTAATAAACACTTAAATCTAATAACACTTATGTCTGCGGGGATGGGTTATATTTAACTTTTTAAGTTTTAAGCATGTGTAACTCGAAGTACAATCGCTACACGACTGATTGGAAATTAAAAACATTCCAGCTACTGAAAATGACGTAGAGAAGAGAAGAACAGCTTTAGCACCACAATCAACACCCAACCCCGGGATAAAATCACGTGCGTAAAGAGTACGACTGATGAGTTCGCAAATTTGGCAAAAAAAAATCTTTAACCTTGCGTCGATAATTATCACCGTTGACATTTGTCGCCTGGCCTCGAGAATTTTCAAAAAAATTGTCTAGTTGTCTATTACGTGGATAAGGCACACCAAACAGTTACCCTGGGGCAATGCAATAATTTTTAATGTTTCAATCGAGGGTTGCGGGTTCTGGGCGACCAGTAACGGCAGTTTTGCTTCTTGACGCGACCTTTTAATTGACGAAGAGAAAAATAAGATGCGTCAAATCACTAGCATTTTTTTTGCTGGATTTATGTTATAAATCAATCAGCAAGCAGATCAACAAAGTGCGTATTGAGTTTCTACCTATCAAATTAATATTAATCGTACTTGTTTGAAAAATTTACAAAATGGAAAAAAGGTTCTGATCTATACGCTAGGACATTTTTTATGTCGATTGTTGTTCCTTTTAGCAACCGACGGTAATAAAAAAAATGTTTTCTTCATTCCCTGCTACCAATCTGCCCACTTTAAGGATCTAAAAAAATAGGGACTGTGGGCAGTAGCTCTTTTTCGAATATTCAATAAAAATGGGCACCTTCAAGAAAATATCAGAAAGTCAAGTGAAGTATGCAATGTTGATGTTATTAAATTAAGTTCCTTCTACATTTTTAAGTTTTTTTCGCTTTATTTTCTTAATGATAAGAAAGTTACATTAAAAAAAAATATTTTTGTTTTTAAACTGGACCTTTAAATAATTAAAAAAAATTTAAATGCATATTTTTACCAAAAACTTAAAATTTAAAATATTTTTTTTTTGCAAAAAAAAGTAATTATTTGTTGGCAAAAATTATTAAAATTAAAAAAATAATTATTATTTTTTAAATTTATTTTTTGGCATAATTATTACAGTCCCTAGAAAAATGATATAAATTTTCCACTTTATAAAATTTAAAAAAGTAATAATTTTTCTTCAAGTGATCCTATTGTACTGTCTAAACGATATAATATTTAAATCTACATTTCTATTGCCAATGGGAGTAGATATATGGACTTCTTACTTTTAGTATCAGATATACAATCATTTATGATTCCAAACCACGTTTTTTTCTGATTTGTATTTATTTTTGTAAAACCGCCAAATGATTATTTTAAAAATAACAAAGAACTATAACAAAAAGTAAAACAAAATATAAAATAAAAAACGAAGCTTTAGGCACATTGTTATTTTTATTTGAATGAGTTGACTTTTGTTTTTAGAAATCTTTTTTCTATTGTTTAAGCGAAAGTTGTTATTTGTTTCAAAAAGTAATAATGTCCTTTCATATGTATGATTATGACATGTGAGTTAAAAAAAAACTAAACAATAGCTTCTGTATATAATAGAATATTGCAGTTTACAGGAAAACAATCATTCTAACAAATAACATGAACACAGTCACACAAATATATTAGTGCTATCAGGGTTACACATGCAAGTATATTTTTAAGGATATACTACGTTTATATTCATTTTTAATTGTGACAATAAAATAGGATGTTTTTAAAATAAAAATTTAAATGACGATGGCAGCTTTAAGTGATGAACTAAATTATAACAATTAAGAGCGCTATATTCGGCTGTGCCGAATCTTATATACTCTTCACATTGGTCTTTAAATATACCCAGCCGAGTAATTTTGTACTGCAAATAATATAATAAAAAACCTTGTGCGAGTTTTAAAGGTCATAGAAAAAATAACAAAATTTTTACGTTCGTATGAATAATAGAAATAGATAAAGAAGGTTTGAGGTCGAGAGTTTTAAAAGTTTTCGACATTATTCATATTTAAAGGTTAATAAAACTTGTTAAATGTTATGAGATGTTCTAGTCCCCCTGCTCTTCTCAAAATTTTTCTCCAAAATGTATGAATTATTTTATTATTACTTTGTGTATAACAAGTCGATATCTGTTATAGTTTCCGAGATATAGCGTATGGAAAATTTCATAAAAATCGATCATTTGTATTGGAGCTACCCCTTTTTTCGCCCCCACTCAAACATTTTTTTCTTTAGAGCGTAGTACTTGATGCCCAATTACTTTCTGTGAAACGTTTGATTTCCATTTCTGTTATAGTTTCCGAGATATAGCGTATCGAAAATTTCATACAAATCGTAAATTTGTATTGGAGCTACCCTTTTTTTTGCCCCCACTCAAAAAGTTTTTTTATAGTGTGGGTCTGATTGTACAATTACTTTTTTAGAAGATTTCAAGTCGATAGCTGTTTTAGTTTCTGAGATACAGCGCATAAAATATTTTACCAAATTTGTGCAATTGTAGGAAAAATACCACTTCCCCTGGTTCTATCTGAAAAATTTTTTTCGTTATTTAGTTTCCTGCTCTAGGAGTATCCGTGCCAAGTTTTGTGGCAAGAATGACTATATTTACTGAGATATATAGGGATATATGCACGGATTTTTTCCTAAAAAAATGGGTTTTTTTTGGGTTTTTGCTTATATCTCGGTCAATAGTGAACCGATTTTGCTGATTTTAAATAGCGATTGTCTCCAGGATATTTCTAATAGTTTGACCTCATTAGCTGGTCTGTATCTTTTATTTGACTCCGGAAACTTGATTTCAACAGACGGACAGGCAGACAGACGGACAGACGGACAACGCTAAAT